>JAQFZG010003303.1:0-13962 GCA_034695465.1 Entomobrya nicoleti | reverse complement strand
TTTATGCTTGTCACGGGAAATTCCTCTTCCACTTATGAAAACGATGAAAACGTTTCCTCACGACAACATAATAGTATATATTATAAATAATATCAAACTAAACTAGTTACAGAAAGATACAATTACACATTTAGTACATTCTGAGACAAGTAAGACATTTTAATGCGGTCAATACATTTCCGGCCATAATACGTAGTTTTCTAAATTAATCTCATTCTTGCTATTTAGGTCTTGAAAACTACGTATAAAAGCCTCAGCAGAAACAAATCTATTTTAATTTTTGAACTCAGCCAATCTGAACAAGAATGGCCGTTGTGTACCACATTACCACTAGAAAATTGAATGGTTGGTGAATGCCGTAAAAATAATTGAAGCATTCGTAAATTGTTGAATGAGAAATACAACAGATACAAAGTATGCAATCACTAACATCCAATTGTTTCTTGCAACAGACCATAACAAAAGCGCACATGTGCTCTCATGACTATTACTGCTATATGTATGTTCACTTATTTTCTCCCTTTCTCCCCTTGTCTAATCGTGACTGCATCAGTAAGAAATCCTTTCGAAATACTGCTTAGGCGTGCTTAGGTATCCAGTGGAGAGGAGTTGGATTGGCTAGACCGTTGAGAACTTTTATGGCTGTCGAGTTCGTCCGGCCAATAGGAACAAAGTTGTGAGAATGAAACAGAGTTTGATGTGAGGGCTTGCTTTCATCTTATCGCTTGCTTTACCCGTTGCCACACACATACCAACTCAACAAAGTCCTTCGAGCAACATTTACTAAGCTTTGCACATATATCTATATAGTAACACTATATACATCTATTATATATATTCGTGTACTTCAAGCATAGCATACCAACCAGACTTTGTTTTGGGTTTCAACTTCAAGATCCAAGCTGGCTCACAGGAGGAAGATGTTGTGTAATATTTTGTTTCGCAGTCCACAGTCTATGCATCTGTGAAATACGTATAACATATATGCAAGAACCGTGTATATACAAAATATACATATAATTATATAACCACTGGAGATCTCCGACCTAATAATATCCAAGCAGACTAGGGAGCGGTTGACTTTACATGCCTCTCGTATTTCTTTTTCCTTCCATACTAATGCAGTATATACATATACAAACAGTACATATAACTATATACGAGATTATATACGCATCTGCTGGATGTTTCATATATATTGTTACGCAAAGAATTCAAAGGGATGGCATTAAAGAACTCAGTCATGTTATCTAGATCTGTCAAAGCACTTTAATGGTGTTGGATGAATTATTGGTATAATGGCATAGGCTACTGACGATGAGCTGCCCTGAACTATGTCCACCATTAAAACCAACTGCAGTTCACCACCATTTTTTTTGCCACCGAGTTAGTTTTATGATATTCCATAATCAGTATTCGTATTGTAGGAAATATATGCATATTCACACCAACAGGATAAAAAACTAGTTTAAAACACTGAAACAGACGATTCATACATGTGGGAACAAGTAGTGTTTATGTTTACAGTTTGCATACAAGAGTAAAAAAGGAAGCGTTAGAAATCTTAAATACTGTGATGTCTTTGTTTCTTATTCGTTCATTTGTATCAATCATCCACTTATGCTCTTAACCAAGCGGTAGCGTTATGTTCGCAATTCGTCGGTTCAATTCGGACTCTTTTGTGAAAGCTTTTTTGTTGTGTACGTTTTACGTAACGTAATAATATAAGTACAACACTGTGTATGTATTGTATTATATACGTAACAAGGAGTGTTCTGTCAAGAATTGTGACGTGATATGTCAAATGGTGACCAGTTCATGAATTTGCTCATGATGAAAGACAAGCTAAAAGCTAATCATTGATAGAATGAATGAAACTAATTGAACTTTAAACTATGAAACGAGCACAGTAATAACATCGCACCTCTTTTTTCGACTGTTTTTGCGTGAAAGAAAAATTAGAGATAGCGCATTTAAGGTCAAATGGTTATCAATATCAATGAAGTACCGCTCTGTAAAATTCATTTATTTCTTTGAAAATTACAAAATATAAGTAGTTCAGCTAAAAACTCAACCTACATACATAATATAATACATGCTTCCCCTTCCCTTGTATTTTGTGTCTTCAAAAGAGATCAAACGCACATACTCTGCTGAGGTTCATGAGAAACACGTCAGGCTGGCTGCAACTACCCCTCCTTGTACGTTGTAAGGGACGAAACTGGATCAGAAATTTCCAAAACTGCCTGTAGAGGGTAATGGTCGCAGTCGCACAGTCAAGGTTCATATAAAAACCGTATACATGTATTGGAAAATAGGATGTATATATGTACCTATCTATCAATATTCTACTTGCTCATTTTTTGTATTGCGTTCATATTGAGGGATCCTAAAAACTTGCAGCAACAGAAGTATTTAGTTTAACTGAAAAATTATTTGCAATATCTCGTTTTGCATCAAACCAAACATAGATTCAAGTTGTACTTTTAAAAATCTTAGTGTTTCCACAACTCAGCCATAAAATGTAAACGATACTGAGCCACTACTGGAGTTTTAAAAAGTGACAGTAAACAGAGGAACTACAGGCCATATAATGCATCTAGAATGAAATATGAGCAGCCAAAAGGAAAAGCAATATTCGTCATAAATATTTCTTATATGCTGTCTTTGAAATGTCAGTCGCATTGTCAGTGTAAGCACAAAAGCTGTTTGTTTGTAACATTGTGTGTGTGCTGTATTTCGTGCATTATTTATTACACCACACATTGCGTGTTATATAATATTTTACTGACACCACAGCTGAAAACCAAAACAATGCTGATGAGAATGAATGTGAGTGAGTGCATTTCGTATTTCGGGATTTTTATACCTATTCCACCACTGGTCATATATGCAGGCAAACTTATATATCTATTATAAGAAAAAAGTACAACATTCTACACAAAGTATAGAATTCATTAAAATAAGGCAAAGAAGATGACAAAGATAATCCTTCAAGGTGTTTTATTAGGTATTCTGAAAGTGTAAATGCATATAATATTACTGCTTCTACTCGTATGACAGCACGTTCATTTTCCAGCTTCTTTTCTAGCATTCATTTGCTGTGGGATGAATTGCAGTCAATGCAACACTAAATGCCGCAACACCACACACACACACGTCAATAGAATATTTTTTGTTGACTTGAACTCATTTTGTAAAGCTTAAAGAAGCATTGCACTCATATTTTTGGTACATTCATATAATTCTGTATAATTTCCCTTTCAGGGTAGCAGCATAATAACAGTAGCAGCATTTATCACATATTCATTTTTAATGGGTTTAAGGGTGAACGACGACAAATGAGTAAACTACAAATAGAGTTCATATAGCCTGTTTCCACTGATCGAATTCATTAATCATTTAAGCTGTAACATTTATTAATTTGAAAGAGAAAATTTATTACACCAATCAGTCATATACGGTTTGCAAATCAGATTTGATGGACTTACTTTCTGACACATGGGAAATGACTTATGGGGACAATTTTGCAACTGTGGCAAGTTAAGCAAGTTATCCAAACTCTCAAATCATCCTTGTCAAAAAATATACGAATTTACAAACTAGTTACCACTAGTCATCATAGCGAACAATTTCGCAAGCGATATTTCTTATTTATATTATTTAGAAATTGTTTATAATTTTGTAAGTATGCATATATATTTAACCGTAAACCAGAATTAACTTTCCTCTATTTACTGTATACTCTCCAACTGAAATGCAACTTGGTTGGTAATTTTTTTATTTACTACTTAAATGTTTTCCATCTCGTTAAAAATGATTGATACGCTGTCAAATAGGAAGAAAAACAAGTTCACACAACTGTATACCTACATGATTATGTACCTGCTTGTAGTAACTTTTAGTAGATTGCAATTTTGCTTATTGAATTGCCTGAAATTACTATAAAAGCCAGGCATACTTGCAGACATATACCTACACATTTACCTTGCATTGTTACCTTTATGTTGGCAATGACATGAACAAGAGCAAAATGTAATCAGCATGATATTATTATTATGTTTGATGCTGACTTGCTTTTGTGTGTACGTGGAATAATATGTTAATAAATAATGTGGTATAAGAATGTACATACACGGTTGAATTAGATTAGCAGAGAAGTAGCAATGAGAGTAGGCAGACTGGAAATAATTCAATGTCGTACACTGTGTGTGGCATTTTGTTTATTAGAGTATTAGGTTACAGATGTGCTTAGGCCGCACTTATAAGCAGCAGATATAGAAGAAATTCACTACAACTGAACCGACTGTTTGTTTGTGTAAGGCATCGTTACATTTCGCAGTATGAGTTGCCTGTTATTACTTTCCATTAACCACTACAACAACATGACTTGAAAAGGTGTTAGGTTTTAACTCACGCATGCACAAACTGGCTACACTCCTCCTCTGTACACTGCAATGAAATGGAAGACGAAATAGCTACTAATATGCCAAATCCTAGATTTTTTTCGTGATATGTGCAGCACAAAAATGCTGAAGTTACAGATGGACGATTTTACTCAGCGGGCTATTTTTTGTTTCATTTTCTCTCTATTACATTCACAGTTGGATTACTTTTTGAGATAATGAAAATTTTTGTTTCATGGACAAGAAAAATATAGCAAGAGTGGGAATCAATGCTTATGATACAATGATACATGATACATAACAAAGTATTAAAACATGAATGAGTACGGGAGTACGGGTACATATTATGCATAGTTCAAAACATCAGTTGTGGTTTTCCGTTCTGATGGTTTAAAAAACAATTATTCTTTATATGCTTACCTTGAATATATTAATTGTCAAATTAAAAGTACATTTCCTATTTTGTTCAACAGTTAACCTCATAGGCATGTGTTAAGCATCACTTTACTGTAGGGTCAAAGGCCCAATAATCACGATTTGTAATTAAGGTAGTTAAATTCTAATTTTTATTGTGACGTGGGTTTTGCTAGATTTTACTAAATTTCGATTTAATTTTTTATGTGCATATATTGCAATCAGAAACCATATTCTATTACGGTATGTACTTCTATGTCGTCATTAGTTCACGCGTGCAAATGTTGTTAGAACTTGACTGATGTAAGCCTGTTCAATGCTTTTTCTTCATAATTTTGTTGGATGGAGGTTTTCTGGAGGCTAGATATGGGATCGAAATGAGAAAAAGTTACGAGTGATTCCATCTAACCGAGCAAGAGTAACAACTTGCAAGACGAATGGAAACAAAGTTCTGGAGCTAGTGAAGAAGGGAAAACTAGCACAATAAGTTGTACTAAGGGAAAGCCACTCTTTCGGTGGTAAAAACTCATCGTATTGTTTGATGCGTTGTCAGTATCCCTGAGAAAATAGATTGCTTTGCATAAACGTTGCGTTTGCGTTGAACATCTGCATAGAAAAATGTCACAAAGTATTTACGCAATGTTTATATTTTTGGATGAAATTCGTGTTACTTGAGTCGGCTTTAGGTTTCATTTACCAGATATTGATATCAAGGGTAATATTAACCATATGAAAACAAAAAAAAATTGTGAAATTAAATAAAGGTCGGCCGTGAGTTCATTACCATATTTTAGACACATTCAGAAAAAATAAGCATTTTCTTTTGCTCTCTTTAGTACTAGATTAAATGAAATTTTAAAATTCAGATATTTCCCTTTGACTTGGATACTGGCAAGATAAAAAGAATTAAAACGTAAGCGTGTTGTACTTTCTTCATAAGTGTGACCGACAGAATTGATATACCTAATTCAAACTCCAGGGTCGAGTACTACCCGCATTCCTGCATAAGAGTGGAGATAATATCCAAGATTGTGTTTATCAAGATATTCTTGACTAGCATGTTTTATTCTAATAATACGTATACTGCATTGGTGGAAAGGAGACAAAATGGAGGCTATGTGTTGTGTTAAAATTTATAACTATTCGTAGAAGTAAATTAACTTTTCACCGCCACCGCCAAGAAAATGGAAAACGTACATGCGGCAAAAGGAATCCCAGGGCAGTGTTATGTATGAATTCATGTTTGTGTTTAGCGTTTTTCTCTCCCTCAAAAAACTAGATGCTTTCAGTAAACTAGTCGGTTCAGAGGCAGCAAATTTCCATTTTGTTTGGTGTACATATTTCATCATAACAATATGGCATAAAGACATAATAGGATTTTTCTGTTGGCTCATACGAAATATAAATATAAGTCCTTGTACGCTTGTTTCATTCCAGTTTATTTTCGGTGAAGTCTGCATAAGAGTATGTGAATATAAATTGGCAACATTTTGTCGATACAAACTGTTACTAGCGAGAAAAAAATCATGTTGGCATGTCTTCCTTTCCGAATTAGATTCCAGGCCGATGATGCTGATGAAAAGGGAAAGATAATACAAAGTCTTTTCATTATTTTCAGCATATTTTATCATATCTCTCACACATCACCGTACATGAGCATAATTCTAATCATCACCGTTCGTCTACACACTCATCAGTTACTTCACTGGTATATTTATCAATATCCCCGACCTTTGGTTGGGTTTTCCAGAAATTCAGATCTGTTCTGTTCATATGAGAACGCATTCTTGGCATGATGAGATCCGAAGGTAAAAGATCCGTGATCCATCATCTCATTTCTCCAGTCATACAGCAGGCATAGTTATGAGAAGGGCTGACTGACTTCTGCTGGAAATGCACAAAACGCTATTTTCATATATTATGAAAAGAAGCACGTTGATAAAATAACAATTTCTGGAATGACTGGCAAGGCTGAACTGAAAACCAAGTGGCTTCCGCTGCTGAGTTGATGAAAAAGTTTTTTCCCTGCATTTTATATAGATAACTTCGTATAAATACCAAACCATCCATTCCATATCCAGATCTTTTGAAATATGTTCCATATAAAGAGCTGCAAGCAACGGTACCTTATGAAAGTAGTATTTCTGAGCTCAACTGCCTGTTCAAACTTTTGAATAATGCATGACTATGTAATGCTGTATGAGAAAATAGCAAGTTGGAATTCTGAAAAAAAGTATCGACATATCATGCATGCAAGCTGGCGAAGAATGAAGATGAAAAATAGAGTGGAGGCTCATCTCATCGTTATTAAACTTAATATATGATAATATGTAGCTTACTTGGTAGTGAATGAAATAAGAATATTCTGAGGGAAAACATTTTCACACACATACATATTTATTCTTGCTTATGTACATATAGTCTAAATCTATATAAATGATGAATACTATACTGATGAACTTACAATAACTCACAAAAGAAAAAGAAGCCAGCAAAGCAAAAAGTAAATGATATTTTTTCTCCTTCAAGCTATGACACTAGTTATCATACATATATACTAACTAGTTAGTTAAAGAAGCACAAGTTGCGGAAGTTTTTTAGCTGATAGCATGAGTTTTGTATGTACTCATTGTGGGCAGTAGTCACAAAGTAACATGCTTCAATTCATTTAATTTCATCACCAATACGGCTTTCTTGGGTTGAGTTGGCTTTTTTGCTTTTGATATTGTTGTTACTACTACATGCTATACGAATGCATAAAGAACATTTATAAACTTGTAGAGGCAGCTACTGTGTGAGTTTTTTCTGAAAATTTCTGATGTTGTTCATGATATGATCACACATGTTACAAACTTCAAATAGTTTTTCCTTGTTTTTTTCACAAAATGACGATACTGCTGTTCTACGCTACTTTTTATCAGACATGAAAAACAACTGATTATATTCAGTCAGTCAAATGTGAAGAGAAGAAAGAGAGTAAACAGAATAAAAAAGTGGATAAATGAAACGGATACATATGATATGGTGATGATGATAGGATTCTATATTACAACTATTGACATGTAAAGAAAAATAGGATTTTGGTGTATGCTTTTACTGGTGGTGGTGAATGAGGGAATGAAGTAAGATATGTACATATTCTCTACATGGCGGCATTGGAAATGGGAAGAACGCTTGTCTCTTGCCAAGCTTAAAATTCAGCTGGGGTATTAAAGTCTCTAGAGATTCCAATTTTTTTGCGAGAGAATGCATTACATATATGAATGTAATACATGTTATAGATACATATATTTATAGAATATATGAGCACTCGAGTAATATATGCATTTTCATATTTTTTTGTACAATATTTTGCTTTCTTTCACTCACTTGAGTATCCTTACTTACGTATGTACGTAGCCAACAAGGCAAAAGAGAGGAATTTCTGATGATGTTGTATTCTGAGCTAGAAGTAGACTGGAACCGGCAAGGAGCCAATCATGCGAATGTATGAAGTAGACCGAATCAACAACAATCAAGTTGAGTGGAGGAAAAAGTTTCGTTGCTTGCGAGAGAGAATAGTTGAGGGGAAAGTTGCTATCAGGCTCATTTCTTTCGGAATGAATTCAGTTTTCCTTCTTCTGGAATGAATGGGAAACGAGAAGGGGAAAAGTTTTGGAAACTGAATGGAGAGAGCGAAGTAAATTCTTGAAATATTAAATGAAAAAATGTGAACTTGTCTTGCTACAGCATTGACTGCTCTACTCCACCACTCTGCTGAACGAAATTTTCCTTTTGAGCATTTTGTTACTTTGAACTTGACTTGATGAATAGGAAACATTAATGCAAATAGCACACATGAATTCAACTTTTCTGTTGATTGGTCTGCTGTTGATCGTTCAATGGGATTATACGTAAATTACACGTTTTCCATTATGTAAATGAATATAGGGTTTGAGATTTTAGAAAGCATGCAAGTAAAGATAGGGATGGAAAAGAGGTATGCATTCACATACAAATTATCTAATTTTGAGAAACTTTGTGTGGAAGCATTCTGCACAAGTATCGAAAGATGGGAGAGCTGAGAATCAAGTTGTGAAAAAAATAAGAATTTGCTGAATTGGAAAAACTTTTTTCTCGTATTATGTGTGTAGGTAGTAGGTACATTGTTTGGTAATTGTATTTTTGTATATCAACTTTTTCTATACAGTTCTGTTGATATGTGTAATATGACATGGTACAATGAAATGAAATCCCATCTATTCTAAGAAGATTACAAGGAAGGAAGTTGGGATCAAACTCTATCATCTCTTATTTCGTCTTTTTTTGTGTACCATACAAGAAACGTTCTTTGGTAGAAAGTATTTTTTTTCTGCTGTTCCTTGAAGAGAAGATATAAGATGAAGAAAAGTAAAGGGGCTTATGAGCTTACAGTTTTTCATAACTGTAAGACGAGCTGTGCTTATCTTGACGGTTGGTAAATAGTTCGGTGGGTTGATGTGCGCTGACTGGTGTGGGAGATAGTGAAGCATTTTATATTTTTCTTTGAAAATGCTGAGCCCTCTCAAATCCCTTTGGTATAGCATGTTTTGATGGTGATGAAAAAGCCTGTGTGTTGTATTTGCTGAATCGCTTTTGCCTACGTTTTCCTTGTTGCTCGTCGACTGCAGCTTACTGCAGAAAGAGAGGATTTTCTTCATGACATGCCTCGGTTGGCTTGACATGACAAGACAGATGATGAAATGAGTTTTTTCTTGAATTTTGGTGAAACTACAAATTCTCATTTTGTGAAAAGAAGAAATGAGATGATATCATTGATCTTACTGCTGCCACTATCACAAAATTCATGCATCACACAGGCTTCTCCTTTTCGTCTCCGTTGTCGTCGTGTATGGAAAAAAAGAGAGGATGAAAGTGGGATTGGCTTGGTGGAAAAAGATTACATTATGTAAGCCATTTGGAGATGGCTATGAATAGACTTGAATATATGTAACATAGTATTTCTCATATAACGAAAATACTTTTAATATAATATGATGAATGATTTACAACAACACCAACACGTCTTGGTATACTTGTGCTGACACTGGAATGATGACATGTCATGCAAAGCGCTACAAAGATAAGAGACCTTTTTAAAATTGGAGATAAAATACTATCTTCCTGATCATGCCGCCAAGTTTCTTTCGCTGATCACGTCTATCCATTTCCCTCAGTCTCCAAAAAAGAATTTTTAGCATTTTTAATTTAAAACGAAATAAAGGCGTAGGTACTTCGTGCGAGGAAAAAAGTTTAATATTCATGCATGGCAGGCAGGACAAGAGCTGTGACTGCTGGTGCTGGACTGGGCACATGGTCTTCATGAAAACACAATTTTTGTAACAGCAAAAAAATTAAACTGTGTAGACTAGAAGAACTACTTCCAGTTCTGGAAAAAAATACACTTCTTATGCTTGTAAACTTTTACCCGAAAAACAGTTCCTAGAAAATTGGTTGGTGTGGGCCCACATGTGTTGTTTTCAGCAAAATTAGGACAAGTCTGAGTTTGTTAGCGACAGCAGAAGCAAGACTTTGTAATGGTTGATAGAACTTGATTAACTCTTCAGTTTTTTTTGCTCTCTTGGGTAATGGGAAATAATAACATGGACTAAGTTTCTGTTCTGAAAAAGTTGTGAAATTTTCTTTCCCTGCTGCACGCTAATTAGATTTAGAAACTATTATGAGAAAGCAGAAACGTCAAAGTACATATTGTAGAAAATGCCACTGGAGAAATGTCGGAGAAGGCGTATGCATTCCTATATACACGTGCACTGTTTGTGTAGTTTACTCTCGTATCAGCTTACCTCTCATTCAAGCAGATGTATGGAAAATGGAAATAGCGTCTTGCTTGATTGCATGCAGACGACGATGACATGGAGCTTGTTCCACATGCTTCCACCACTATTTAATTATTTATTTAAAAGGAGGAAATTAGAGGAAATTAGAAAATTTCCCTTTGTTGTGTCTTTTTACAAGAAAGTAAAGGATTGACAAAGCGTTATTTCTCTATACATGACACATGTGAGTTGACTTGGAAGACCAGACCAGCCATATGAATTTATAGCTAATTTCAGTAATGAATTTTGCTGGGAAAGTTTGGTGTTCTTGGCTTGCCCTTCTACTTTACATTCGTATCTAATTATTCCATTCGCTCGCATGCATATCCTACACGGGTAGTATAAATAAAAACAGAGAAATGTATGTTGAAGCACAACTTACGTTGTATTTTCCTGAATTTTCTTTTATAATTAATTAAGCACTTGTCGGAAATAAAAACAGATAGTATAATAGTTATCACTAAAATCATACAACATCATTATTATTATATACGTACACATTTCCCTATGTATTCTATGTTAACTCATAAATCATAAATCTTGGTGAACATGGTCTCTATGCTCATTAAAACACATTTTGAATTACGAAACATGATATGTTGGTTTTTCAATATCGAATAAAAAAGACCACATTCAATGAATGATCTACGTTATTTTTGAAAAATGGAAACCGCTTGTTCTCCTATCAGACTAAAACAGCTTCTTACAAAATCTGCATCACACGGTGTAAGAAACAGAAAAACAATGCTTGATTTAAAGATATTGATATTGCATACATGGAAAAGTTTTTTCATACATTTCAATTTTCATTGTTCACGTGGAAAACTATAGCTAAACTAACTAACCAATGCACGATCACGGGAGAACGGACACAAAAAGTTACTCTAAATACATTATATTTACAATTTTTTACAATTAAAATAAACTTTGTATCAACGAATCAACGTGCTTCTAATCTTATTCATAGATCTATAATATATCGTAACTATAATAGTTTTCATTGCACATCATGTTTAAAATGGAAAATACGAAATATGATCTTAAGAAGATTGACTATTTGAGGCAGTTAAAAAACTATCGATCACGTTCATCTCTTTGTACAATTGTACCTGTATATATTTCTTACATTTATGGTTCTTTTCGTACTTTAATTGTAAACCAACTACAAGAACACAGAGAACATGACAACAATGTAACGTTAAATGAACATATTTAATATTCTAGTTGCATAAATCCATTGGATACATATATTACTGCAGGTATAACGAATACATCTGGTATTTAAGCTTAATATTAGATTACTTCATCTAAAATTTGCATCAAGCAATAATAGATTTTCATGTTATAACATTCAACTCGAGGATTCATTAGATAAACTTAGGTACGCACGGTACGCCCACCTATTAATATTTCATTAACTAATTAACATAAGTTTTTAAAGATGTAGAAAATACATTTCAAAGATGTTTGCAAAATAGCAACTAATTCAAATTATAGGTAAATGTTTTCCGCAATTGGACGGTATAGTTTTTCTCCTTCTTGCAGTCGCAGCAGCATGTGGGCGTGTTTTCCTTCTCAAGATTTACAGCGACGTATTGCGATGACAGTTGTGTTTCCCATCGTTTTTGTGGCCTTCTTGCTCAAGCAGTTCCGAATCCAGAATGTAGCATAAATCATTCAGCATCAATGAGAAGTAGCAAAGAAAACCCTTCTCCAGGCATGAAATAGAATTTGCCCCCTGAAATTATACAAAATAAATACATGAAAAATCTTATAATTTACAGCATTGGTAGAACAAAATGTGAATGCCGTACTTCCACAATGTATGAAAGTACACATTAGAAACTTCATAGTCATTATCACAATTTTAGTTATCTTTATTGGTGTAGTGTACATAGTTTGACTAAATGCAGGTGGCTACAGCCATATCATTCCAAATACAAGGAAGAAATTACAAGGGAAACGATTAATTAAAACCAGAATCAGTAACATTTGCGAATTCGTGCATTGTGCATTCCCTTTACAATGATCAACATCATACTATCATCATATTATTAGCACAATAAATAATAAGCTTCTAGATGAACAATGATGACGGAGATGTATATGACTTGAATTAAAACAGTTCCACGCAGCATTCTTCTCCCATGGTTTATGCATTAATAGGCGTTCCATTTTCATGCGTCGAAACCTAAACGAATACCTGGCCTAATACAAGCCTGTTAAAATCTGAAATGTGTTCCATGGAACAGAATGGATAAAATGTATTCTAAGAGAATTTATCGAAGCACGTCTATTTTGCGTTTTCCAAGTCAAACTCAATTATGAATGTGATGTGAAAGATGTGGGATGTGACGTGTGTGTGCTTGTGTGTATGCATGCATCACATTATAACCACCTTGCTTTTACCCAGCACATTATGTTTTTCCCTTGGAGTTTATCAAGCATCCTTATCTTGGGAAACTCACATCGCACACATACATCACCCATGAACTTGCCTTTGCTGCTGGTTTTGACCAAACATAAAATCAAAACAACTCTGGGCAAGATTAACTGATTGAAGACTAGCCAGTATCTCGAGCAAGTTTTTTTTCTTTAAACATTGGTAAGCTTTTAGCTTTTAATAAAATGAATGGGCAAGGTGGATTTGGTCGGGGCATGACAGGCATTTCACAGAAAATGTATGCAAGCGGAAAATACAGTAGCTACAAAGTGAAGAGAAAAAAACAGAAACTACCAGACAGCTTTTTGGTATGAGAGCTAAATTGTAGCTTTGTTTTGTGATTAAATTAACGCATTTGATATGGATAGACATCGGCACTGCCATTTACGGAATGATAAAGTAAAGCCAAATTGTGGAACAGAAGCAATAGTCAACCAAAAGCGCTGAAATAATCACAAGTGGCAAAATGTATGAGCCACAAGACTGTGGTACATGCTTAGCTGGTAGTTTACTCTCTTTGTCCGTTTTTGCTGACCGATAATCAGTTGAGTTGTATTTTGATCTGATCTTGAGTGGAAAGACAAAATATACGAAAACGGGAATTGCCTTTTTGACTTTGTATTTCTTAATTGGACTAACCAGTAAATAAGGAACTTAATAAAGAGAGAGAGAGCGAGAGGACTGGTTTTTACAATGAATGGACTATTAATGTGATGTAGCTGTAGCTTTGATGAAAACTGCATGCATGAGTTGCATGACCAATGCTTTAAATGCCATGCCACGAAATGAACAACGTTTTGCAGTTGTGGTGAAATATTTCGGATGAAATAAATCGACAGAATTA
>JAQFZG010003302.1:0-13965 GCA_034695465.1 Entomobrya nicoleti | reverse complement strand
GTAATTGCTGTAATTATGAGTTCGGTGATTGGCGTGAATGATAAAAGCTTTTTTATGCAACAAATTCAGTTAAAAAATGTACTTGTTATGGCTAGACTCAAGTTGTCAGTTCTCTAATTTACAATAAAACTAGGACATCCCTTTTGATGTATGATTTTCCTTTTATTTCCATAATTGCCGATATTACGTATAAAAACTCGTCAAGTTTACTAACCTATTTATTAAAATAAGTGCAGTGGGTCATACATAAGCTGAAATAAGAATATCTGCTTTCTTTCCATGTACCACTAATTCTGCAGAGATATAATTCTTGTGGGCCATTATTGCACACTCGTTTGTAAATTTTATGACTCAACAACTATTCAAACGATTACATTTTAAATTTTGGGAGATTATTTGGCAACAAATTTTTTGACATTTGTGTACAATTTAAACTTAAATCTGAGATATTTAATTTGAGCTATTTGATTTATCAATAATATATATTTATATGAAAGGATGCAGGGGAAATCATTTGAACAAGCTGCGAACATGAAGGCTATTGTTGTGCACATCAAAGAGGCAACATCAAGTTTTATCAAATAGGCAAGATAATCTGACAATAATTTCTAGTATCAATATCAAAGAAAATTACATATTTCTGTAAAATATTTTTGAAGGTTATTTAATACGCAATTTATATTGCTGAGAATAATTAGATGACGATGTGGATGAAGAACCCAGGATATCTGAAACGTGTTAAATATTTTTCATTTTTTAAATGTCTTAATTACAACTAAAGTTACTTTATTCAAGCTCCACTGGGAGGTTTATTTACTTGAAAGATTGACTCAGGATTTTTTCACATGAAATGACGTTAATAGTCATCCAAACAAGATTTCAACTAAGATACTCTATTTCGACTTGCATGTTTTGTAAACCAAAAATGCTTGATTTTGCTACACTGTTTCGTTCCCAACGAACTTGCGTGGTTTGGTAATAGGTTTTTGTTGATTTTTAGATAACTCATATGATCGACTACAAATTTGTGCCATAACATATTCTATTTTTATATATAAATGTAAGAATAAATTCGTTTTCTATATAATGCAAAGGACAAACCGAGAAATCAGCCATTCTCACGCCACCACTCGCGCCGGACGTGACTTTTACAAACCAATCAAGTGATTTTTTACAGTTTCTGATGAATACGCCAGCATTTCATCCAAAGTTAAACGACGATCTTAAGATTGGCTTACCGACTTTTGAGGATACTTTTGGTTTGATTTTGGACGAAACTTCTATCATTTTAAATAAAACATCTACGATTTTTATGGGTTCAGTCTGTTGTGCAATGTAATGTACCACATGGCAAACAAATACGGTACAAAATTTAAAATAAACGAAGCTGCCTACAACATTTTAACTCATATTTAAATGGCAATAACATGTGTTTGCTTAACAGCGGGAAAATGGTTGTAATGGCATTCAGGATGCTGTCTGGGACAATAAATAGAAAGGAAATAGAGGACGCCCAAATTCTTGGTTGGTGTGTCGAGATTGTTAGAAATCGAAATCGAGAAATTAAAACCATTCTTATTATATATTTTACGAGTTATGGAAGCTAACAACTTTATTCCCTTTTTTCAATAGCTCCAGACATCATGTTTAATTGCTGACGACGTCATGGACAACGGAACAACTCGACGTTGTCAACCTTGTTGGCATAAAGTGGATAACATTGGAATAAGCGCTGTAAACGATGCCTTTCTTCTAGAAAACTTGGTTTAACAAATAATAAAACAACGTTTTGGAAACTCTAAGTTTTACACGAGCATTTTAGAGTTGATATTGGGTGTCATTTAACACCGTTTTGGGTCAAAGCTTGGATACTAGCTTTCCACACAACTGGATCACAACCGAAAAGTATAAGGACCAATCCGTAAAGGATCTTTATCAGTCCATATCCAATCTAAAAACGAGCTACTACACAATTTATCTACCTATTGCTCTGGCAATGGTACTTGCTGGTTATGAAAACACACAAGAGTCTCCCAATGAGGAAATATGGAACAAATTTGAAAACATTGCGCTAAATATTGGAACCCTGTTTCAAATTAAGGACGACTACTTTGACTGCTTTGCAGATGAAAAGAAAATGGGTAAAGTTGGGTCGGATATTCAAGAGGGCAAATGCTCTTAGCTTTGTGTGAGGGCATTGGAGCTCTGCTCCTCTAATAGTCAACGTGGCAACTTTTTAAAAGAAAATTACGGAAGATCAGAACCTCAAAATGTTTCCCGGGTTAAGAAACTGTACATGGAACTGGATCTGCCCAACGAGTTTCTGAAGATTAATCAAGAAATGGAGAGTGAAATAATGAAATCAATTAACTATCTGGGCAAGTTTTGAAGAGGGTTTTTGACCAAATTTTTAAGCGGGTTTATTAAAAACAGAAATCAGCAGCACTTTTTGCATTTTGCATATAAAATAAACTATGTACTACCTAATGGTTAATAAGCATTGTAAATATAAAGTACAAGACATTATGTTAATCGCCAAAGCAAAATATGTGAAATGTATTTAAGCAAATTTATTACAAATCTTTCATATGAAGTATATCATGTAACCTATTATTGATGAAATTAAACAACCGTCATTCGCTATATTTTTTAATGTATTTCATTACCAAATAATACAACTGTCGAACTAAAAGAGTAATGTTTTTAAATTTTTCCCATTGTAAATAAAATAGTTATTATGAAATCACATTTTTGGATTCAATCACAAATTTCTTCATTGAAAAATAAACCACCTTAAGTAACCTTAGAATTCCCATGATCACAGGCGCTTGGTTTATTAGCCAAACTTTGTAGTGCAATTATTTCAAAAAAATATTGTTCACATAACATAATATTTAAAACGTCTACCTGTTTGGAAGTTTAATGAATTTTGATATATCATATGTGTGTAATTATTACAGAAATACCAACTTTCACATGAAAATCCCGAGGAAAATTCAAAAAAAATATGATCTGATAATAATAAATGATGAGTTGGTGGGCTGACGTATAAAGTCAATGTGCATTGTTATGGTTTTTACACATCCGCTATATTCCCCAGTTAACCTAAACCCTACATAATTATCAGCTATGTATAATTGTTTAAGGAAAAAGTCCCAATTTATTACCCACAGAAACGAATGTTTGTGATATTACGTAAGAATTAGTTGAACAAATAGTTGCTTTTCAAACCAAACTACGATAATCAACATGCCGCGTGCAATTTCAGAACAAACTGTTTTATACCTGTGTCTACCTGTACACTTGTAACCCACGTATTCGAAAGAAAATTTATCAACAGAATAATATTTACTCAGAACTTTCCTACTTGTTGGGAAATTTTCTTTATTTTACATTTCCACCTTATAAAAATAGAACACCAAATATATTGGCAGAATGTTCTGGTTTATTACGGGATCAGAATAATAGTGGTACACATTGTGAATCAAGACTACAGTTTTATTCTTTCCGTTCTTTGATCAGCAGCAGCACCAATTTCTTAACAAAAAAACGTGTTAAAATGGACACGTTCAGAAACGATTTGCTACAAGACATCAGCACAATTTTGAACGAATTTTTTTCCGAGTCTGAGTATTCAACAAAGCTGAAGGAAGCCACTAGAAGGATGATTTTTTATATGATTCCCAACTGGAACAACAGATCTGACATATCATCGTAAGGAGAAAAAAACTAACTATATTTTCCAGCTGATATTTTTATAAAACATTTAATCTATAAACAAATTTTTAACCAAATAGACCGTTTGCCATGATGCAATGTTGCAAAATCCTTAATCCTAATGTAACGGACGAAGAACTGGAAATGGCTCGTTGGCTTGGTTGTATTAGTCAGATGGTATATTTTACATAATCTAAAAAAAATGTTAACAAAATATTTAAGATAACTTGTTAATTTCAATATGTTTGTTTTAGTTGCAAACGTATTACATAGCGCTAGATGACTACATTGACGAAGGCAATGAGCGATATGGAAAGCCGACCTGGTCAAAGCTACAAGGTCACTTAAAATCTGTTGTGATTCCGGATGTTTCCATTTTCCGAGCTATCGCATTTTTTACATTACGAAAAAGGTTTTCTCATTTGCCTTCAATTTACTACCAAGCTCTCAATTTGTTTCTTGATGGGGATATTTCATCAGTGAAAGGCATTTGTTTGGAGAATTATCATCTTGTACAAGACGTCAAAGACGGGAAAACAAGCTTGGAATCATTAAACATTGAAATATACAGAAAAATGTATAGTTTACAGGGGCCCGTGTTTATATACTTGATTCTTGTTTTGGCAATGATTATAACTGGCTTTAAGATAGAAGAACATTGTGAGTTGTTCAAAAGTCTTGAAATCATTTGTGATAATTACACAGTTCTCCTCAAGCTTGGTGATGACTACAACGAAGTTTTAACTCCAGCTGTGGATTTCGAGAGTTCAGATAATGATATTCGAACTGGTCAGTTAACATGGTTATTTTTAGAGGCTTATTTAATATTTTCAATATTAGTTGTCTTACTTTAAATTGTTCATTAAGATAGCAAATAAACACGAGCCTGGAAACACATAAGGTTAGTAAACGAATTCCCTATTGCTTTGTGATTTGTATACATGCAACCAAATTTGAACAAAAAATTTTTTTGACAAAATTATTAAAAAAACCACTCAGAATTAACTCTAAGAGAATATTCAGGTAACGAATTACCTAAACAAAACTATCGAAATCTGCGACAAATTCATTTAATTCTGCATCCCTCATTTTACTAATTTGTATTCCAATCAAGTCAGCAAGTTCTTGGCATTTATAATCAGGCAAAACACTGTCTTTGGAGATTACACATACTTGTAGTGACCTTTTATAGCTGAAAATCAAAAACATAACGCCTGCAAAAAATTAACAAAATAAGATAATAAAAAATATTATATTAGCATATAGATTTTCACATATAATTATATATTAAATACCTATTGAACATTTTGCCGGAACGACACTCATGCTTATACTAGTACAAGGATGACCCTCAATACAGAATTCGACATCGTTCCCTGCCACATTAGAGATAGCTTTAACAAATGTACTGAACAAGGGTAACTTGGATCGTATCGGTCTAGGTGAAGCTGCTGCAAATCTTAACAGTATCCTCGAACACAAGCTTTCTAAATCATTATCCCTTAATTCAATGTATGACTTGTTCAAATCTTCTAAAACGTTTTCATATTTTCCGTAAAAGCTAGGTAATATTAGTGTTCCCGTGTCAAAATGATTTGTGAGATAGTTCGGATGTTTTGGCTTAGGTAATATACACAAAAACGTCATATCATCCATATAGAACGTATCGTTTCGCAATGCCATTTTAATCGATTCGGCAATTGAAGTCAAAATAATTCCCGAGGTGGAAACTTGGTTATTGGATTTGGCTGAAATCTCCTTTATACAAGACATTGGTATAACGCTTGAATGACGTACAATCATTTGTGAATCGTCATACTTAAAATTGTGCACACGCCAGGGATGTTGTCTTGTCGACCATTACACTAAAAGGGTTTTAATGGTCAGATTAATCAGTGTTGGGTAAAACTTTATGGTTGTGGTGAGCAATCTGTTGATTCTAGAATAAATGGTTTCATTTTTCAAGACTGTTTTTGAAGGAGATGCAGTTTTGATTCGTGATCCGCCGAGACCTTCAACAAGTAACTTAACCATGGATTTTCCATCACCCAAGCAGTGATGGATTCGGAAAGCTAGCAGCGTTTTATATGAGTTTGTCTACAAATAATTGCAATTACACTCAGATTGCATTCATTGTATAAAAGTTTAAATTTTACTGAAGTTTTAGTAAAATATTACCGTGTTATGTGATTCCTTGATGTTAGTTATAAGTGTAAGATCCCATGGACTTCTACATTGAGGAAACGAACGGTTTAAAAGCTTCTCATGAATTTTGCTTAACGTCTCAGTATTGTAGTCAGCTTCACGAACCAATCTATTGTACTCAATTACTTGCAAATGGTTGTCCACCTTAAAATGCTTGTCATTCTTCCAAAACCAATATCCCAACACATTTGCAGGATATTGCTGCAATTTTCGAAAACGATAGTATTCTTTTGTTTCTTCGTCTTTTAAGTTTAATGTTTTGTTCAGCGCATATTTAACATTTTCCAATGTCAAATTCCCCTGTATTTCTAGAAGGGCAAGTATTGACCAAGTTGGTTTCTTGTTTAAAAGGTCGTCTGCCTTTATTGTGTCCCAACTGTTTAGTATACTGCCAAAACGGTTCCTATCCAATTTTACGAGTAAAATAACTGCGAAACGGTAAATGGAGAAGGGGAGCCAGATTAAAAGTGGAAACAATAAGGCGATTGAAAATACGACGTAAAGTGCAAAATAAGTAAGCCAATTAAAGCTTCTTTTCCAATTCTCCATTTTAAATTCTCTGAGGATGACGTTACCTTAAAAATTAATTAAAAATTAGTTATTTATGCTTACAACTTACAACAGCCTGGTTTAATGCACCGTTAGTACTTATGCTATATAGTATAATGTTATTTATGTTTATCGGAGAAATACTCACGAAAAATCCATGGACCATACGGAATTAGAAACTTGACTCCAACACTTAAACTATTCAACTGTCTTTTTTATATGTTTAGTAATTATATTTCGACTAACAAAACTTTCAAGCCAATGCACATAAATGTTAGTTTACATGTACTTTGTTCTTGTACCACTACAGCGTTACATATTTTCGTTAAAATATAATTATATAGTGGACCTTCTCAGGGAAATTAGTAAAATATTTTCCCAATGCTTTTCAGATTTGTACATTGCACGCATATTAACCGAGATCTTGACGCTCATTTTTAGGGCGTTTCTAGAAAAAATTCTGCTTGTGTGGTAAAACAAATGAATGGTAAGAGAAGCTGTTTGACTACCAATTTTTGCTGTCGAGAACTATCGATGCTGAAACGAATTGTGAATGTGCCTTGTGACGTAATTTAAATACTTGTGCGTTTATGTAATTGTAGGTGTCTTCATTTTAAGTATTAAATTATCAGCTTGGTATCACATTTTATCATATTCCGTAAAACATTACCACATACTAACAAATTGGAGGAATACAGAAGCTGTATTCTTCTGTAAAGAGAAATGGGTAATTAGCAAATGCTGTAATTTGTTGTAATTGTAATGCTGATCATTACAGTCGAGTGTCTAGTGTTTCGTTCCGATCCAACCAGACCGAAGCATGTTTGGTATCTTACAGAAACCCTAATGGTCACGTGAACAGTTGAAGATTCGTTAAGGTTAAGGTAGCTTTACTCATTTTCCCAAACAAGTAAAGAAAACATTACTAAAGTTTTCTACTTCAATTATATCTAATGGCAATTATTATTAAATAACCGGAAAACTTGTGTTGGCAATTCCTCCTCTTTAAATATTAGCTCACCTTGTTTTTCCTTGATGTCGTATTTAAAATTGAAATTGCTCTAATTAGTTTTTGTAGGCAACTCCCTTTTTTCCGACCTCGTTGTTATTCAATAATTATGGGTATTGAATGAAGGAAAATTTTCAAAGAATAATTTCCAAATGTTAAGGAATTTTGTTGGAAGATTCCTTAACATTTGTATCTATTCGTTTATCTATACAAAGCACGTCAATACAAAGGCTTTGACAATAAGGTGACTTTTGCTACTAATTATTCATTTTAATTCCCATTTTTTGTCGTGCAAGTTCTAAATTTATACGGGCTATGAGAAAATAAACAGTCAACTGAAATTTTCAACTTCATGTTTTCAAAAAAGTTCGTAATTTTTACAAATTTTCTTAAATTTGTATAAAAATATTACTTTAGAATGAACAACGAAACTATGAGGTAAAATTTTACCTACTGATCCATATTTTGCTTTATATCACATTCAATTGATTATAAAAACAAATGTAGGCTAACTTGCGATAATGTATTTGAATTTAATTTTTTCTTACATTCTTTTTTAGTAAAAAAAATACATTTTCACAATACTCTACATAGGATTTGGTACTATAGATAATGCATTCAATAACGAGCTTGTTCAGTAAACCTAAACGGAACATGATGTGTTCATGTACTAATTATAGAGTAGGTATGGTATTATACTCTGGATCTGGTGCAGCATAACCCGTTTTTTCGGAAACACTTGTTTATCCCCTATGCATGGTACGCTCTCAAACATAGAAAATTTATTGTAATTGTATGTTATTATTAATCGCAAATATAGTAAACAGTTGGTATGGATATATGCTTATCAGATAAATGTTTGTAAGTGGCACAAGCACAGATATTTTTCGAAAATAAACAAAATCTCGTGTAAAGTACATTCGGAGCCCATATTAAAAAATCACAACAAAACCATAAAAAGAAATGTGTGTAAATACCTTAAAAATTCTTCCCGTTCCCGACAAGTTTTTAATACTATTATTATAAAGTCAAATTTCAACTACAAACACAGCTAAAATAAGGGATCGTAGACATCTAATGATCCATCTATAATTTTGCTACGCTGGCTCAACTGGCACTTCAACTTTAAGTCAAATATCTATAAAAATTATATCAATACAAATCAATGGGCTTAGTTTCTTTTCAATTTAGAAGTCTGAAAATCACGACCAAATTTAATAGGAACTTATTTGTGGATATAAAACAACATCCCTCTGCTTACCTTTTGTACAGACGGTCTGCATGCTGTGTTGAGTAATGCGCGAGCACGAGCTATATGGCACACAAAACAAACTACAATAACACACAAGAAACATAACAAAAATGCTGACCAGCAGTGGACAACAAAGGTGTCTGCTCCTAATAATGGAGCAATATGATACAATGCGGTAAAATGCTTGTTTGTCAGTTACATGGAAACGTAAACAAAAACATTTTCTCTATAATTTTAATACATTTTCAACCCAACTACTAATATTAGTTCACCGGTGACTCCATAATTATCAGAACATTTAAACTTGGAATACGATACGATTCAAATATGGAAGTAACCTTGGTTAACAACGCTTCAATAACATTTATGAACAGTGACGCTGGGGATCAATTTTGCATGCGGAGGAGCATTGTAAGCTCGGTGTCTTCCAAAGTAAACAATGTTACGGGAAAACATATCCGGGAAAAATTGCAAAATAAAATCGACTCATTGCTAAATATTGGTAGTACAGGAAACCAACTTAATTCAGTTCAAACTACGTAAGATTTTTTTTGCAAACTTAACAGATTTTCATCAAACATTTGGTGAAATAAATTTATTTCTACTTGTTTTATAGAGTTTTGTGCTCCATGCGTATAATAAAGGATAAGGACAGCACTGAGGACAGCTTAGACATAATGTGGGGAAGCGTAGGTGACAACCCATTTTTCAGTATGGTTTGCCCAGCCGTTAAAGACGAAGCAGGATTGCAAATGAAGATGGAACTCGGGGATGGAAATAATTACCGAAAAACTTCTCAGGGTAAGGCTAACCATATATTTAACCTTGTACAGATATGATATACACTCAATATCAATATCCATGTCATTTTATCGATTCATAAATTTGTTCATTTAGTCTACCCCTTGACCCTCTTAAACGGTCGAGAAGGAGTTAAGTTTATAATAATGCGCTTTGGAGGTGTTCCCGTTGCATTGCTAAACCAGTGGAAAAAACAACTTGGAACTATCTCAGGAAAATTAAGTCTCAAGTTGGTATTTACTGAGCAGTTTATTAACACCCAAATTCTTGACAATACACCGACAACTCACTGCCGCGCAATTTTAGCGAAAATGCTTGGAAATGAGAGTGGTGGAGATACGGTTATTAGCTCTGCAAGTGGGCAAACCGTCAAGTGTCACAGGGCGGTACTGGAAGCCAGCTGTATTTACTTTCAGTCATTGTTTCAAAGTGGGATGGAGGAGTCGACTACAAATACGATTGATATGACACACATGGACGAAGATGAGATAAGGGCTTTTTTGGGATATTTGTACACGGGTGAACTAAAGCCAGCAATTGAAAGTATTCAAATGACTTGGAAGCTGCTCAAGGCGGCCAACTACTATCAACATGATGAGCTTATGAGTGCCATGAGGGAAATTTTGATGGTTAGAGGAAATGAGAAATATTCGGTTGATTTAGCGCTGGATATGCTACTATTTGCTAAGGATATATGTGATTCGGGTAGTAGAACTGAAGAGAACAGAGAGCAATGTTTGGACAATGTTTGGTGGGATGTGAGCTTGAAAGCTGTGCACGTTTTGAAATGGTAAAAAATAGAGGTGTAATTTATTTTAAGGATTTTTTTTGATAATTAATTGTTTGAGAATACAAAGTACAATTGTTAAATATTTAAAAATAGGTATGCTATGGAAAGACCACTGGAACTGCTGAAATCTGAAAAATACAAAACGCTACACGTGGACACTCCACAAGTTGCCATGGAACTTCACGCCAAATTTATTCTCGTTGCGGATACAGATGAAATTGAGAAAAGAGGTCTGAACTGGTCAAAGAATTTGAAGGGCTGATACTTAAGAAGAACTTCGATCAATAATAGCTCGAATAACAATCAATTGTATAGTTCCTATACGTGCAATAGTAATATGTTTAAATGAAAATGTTTTCACAATTTTGTATCGTTTTTTTAATAACGAATTATTTTATTAATGAATTTTAATATAATTAGTTTTTAGTTTGATAGCTTTATAGAAAAACAGAAAGGAAACCAGTGCAAAAGTATCAACTAAACTGTTGTTACATTGTTAAAAACATTTAAGTTAATCAAAATGTCTTTTTTTCATTTATCATGCATTATATAAGTAGATGTGTGACATATCATCAGTATTTCATTCAACATGAAATTTTGATGTATTGTTTTTTGAATTTAATTAGCTATTTAATATAGTTACATGATGAACTAGTGCTAGTAAGCATTGTAAAAAGTAGTTCTTTAATTATTTTTTTTACACATTTGTAAAAGATATCTTCTATCAATTTTTTAATTGATATTTATTTATTTATTTAACCCAAGTTGATTTACCGAATATTAAAACCTAAAAATATTTATATCTTCAAAATTTTGAGAATTGAGGTCGTTTTGATGTATTTTTCATCATTATTTTTTTGTATGTGTGATCATTATAGTCTCACATCAAGTTTTCATATGAAAAGCTCACAAAAACACAGGACGGGACACGGATATATGTATATCCTTCAAATTTTTTTTAAATGACTTGAGAAACGTAACCAAATAAAAATGTCTCATTGTTCATGGCGATTTAGGAATTTTTTTCAAACAATAGAGACAAACGTATTAAATACTTTATTGAGAAAGTTAAGCTGTCACGTCAGTCACGTCGTCACGTGTACTCAAACATGCATAGAACATATGTACATACACATGCATACATACCTGTGAGCATATTAAACATACATGTTAATATTATTACAGGGCAAGGTATGCATGGATTTTTTTTTGATATTTTTAGGAAATAAACCCGAAAAGCTTAAGTCTAAAAAAAATTGTGAACTGAAAAAGGCACTTGAGTCTAGTTAGCATTTAAATACTGAGCATACTGGACGTCTTTAAAAAATCTTAACAAACTGACTATTTCTGCTGCGTGCGTAATTTTTATCTTCAAAATGTATTTTTTGTGGAAAATCTGTTTTTCTACATGGGTGACGATTTTAGTACTGGCCTTATCTACTGATAAGGTTTTTACCTTACCAGCAGAAGATTCGACAGAGGTTGGTTATCGTGAACGTCAAGTGGAGGAATTTCTGAAATTAATAGCCAATCAACAGGGTAACCGGGATAATTCAAATAGTACTCGGTATGATCACTGTACTGGTGAAAGTGTGGTAAGTTCTGCAAAATGAAACTAAAATTAAATCAATTGAACAATTAATAATACATTTAAATGAATAATTAACTAAATAGTTTGAACTATTGTATTTTTATTATCAAGGATTGTCCACAAGATGAGGTTTGCTGTTGTATGGAATTTGTCGGAGTGAATTATGGATGCACTTGTTTTTACCAATATTTGTTACCTTATTTTCCTCTGGCCACTTGTGACTTGGATTTTATTGAAGAGAGCGGTGGTGGTGGTGTTGGGGGTGGTGGATGGTCTAATGGATGGAAACAGGATACAGCCGCAGAAAAGCCTAAGCCTAATTAGAGTTCATTATCAGAAAAAAAACAGAATTATCCTCCTGCAAATTAATTACTGACTTTTCTTAATTAAGTGCAATGATTAAAAATGATCGAAGTTAAAAATGTTTAGACTTTAGAAAATAAAGACAAGATTTTTATAAATAATTAAATAGTTAATTTAAATGGATTTTCAACTATCAATTAATTTTTCGGGAGAATTGTAAACTGTAAAAGCATTTTTGAAGCAGCAGCAGTTCACCCATTTCATCAGACAACACAGCAGCATCAAAAATTACATAAAGGCAAGCATGCATACAAGCTTTGCTTTGTTGTCTTTTCGTCTTTGTACATTTTTCGTTCGTTACTTTTTTTTACACAAGTTGACAGATAATAGCTTAACTTACCAACAAAAAATAAGGGGCCCTCCACACAACTCATTACAAAATTAACATCAACATTTATCAACTTGTACATATATAGCATTACCACATTAAATGCATAATTAAAAAATATCTTAATTGTATTTCTGCAAAAAAAAATATTTCACTATACTCGCTTTAATAATTGGTTTTATGTTTTATGAACGACCCCTTACTACACCCAGAGTTTAGTTCTTTGTCCTCTGCTCTTGTTTTTTCGTTTGCTCGTAACGCTAGCTTTACCAAAACAGTCAAATCTGTTAAGGGGCCGTACATAAAGCACGTTACATTTTTTACAAATAATTAAATATTTTAACTATTTGTATACACATCAATTATTCACATGAATAACTAGTGTGACACTGACGCTCTATAATAATAAAAATGACAAAAATATGCGAGCAAAAAAGAAAACACGATGTATGCACGGCCCCATACAAAAAAGTGCTTTTAGCTGTATACATGCCTTGCATTTGAAGATGCAGACGCGGGACTTGAATGTGCTTTGCTTCTGTGCTGAGTACTCGTACCTCCTTGTTTACTTTTTTTCCTGCAAACCAAACCAAACTATCAAACGAACGACAAGCAAGGCAAACAGAGAAGAAAGAAAAACTTGTCCGTTTCTCCTTTTTTCTCTCAACTCAACCCTTTCTTTTTTCTCTTGACTTGTTTCGTTTCATTCGAACAACCAGTCTATTTTCATCACAGCGGCAGACAGTCCAGCGACTGTGTGAAGTCAAGTAAATATTCAACGGACAATTTTTTTTAATGAGTACATGTTTTGTTTAAATGTGTGCTCTTTAGTTTAATTAGTTAATTGTCATTTTATAAATTGACAAGTTAATTAACTCCTTTTTATGCTAAGCAACTGTGACAAATTATTTTCTTTGGAGTAGTCAACAAGGTAGGTTGATAAGTTGATAAAGTAAATTATGTAGTCAAATCATGTGATAGTATTTTTTTGGTGAATAATTAAAGTTAATTATGTTGTTAAGGAGAAATAGCAAATTAAAGTTAGTAGTGTGGTGGTGTTAATTATGTAATTATTTTTTTTGTGTGGTTGTTTTCTTTTAGGATTCCCGGTTAAAAAATTTAACCAGTCAAGATAAGTGACTAGATAAGGTTTAAACGTGAAGAGGAGGACAGGATAACCTGCCGGATGAGTAATTAACGGAAAAATTCTCTTTTTTAATTTCAGGATCACTGGTAAATTTTTAAATATGAAATTAAAGTTAATTTAGTGTTGATAGTGATTTTTTTTGTGGTGGTTAATTTTAATTGGGTTAACGGTTAAAATTATTATTTTTCAGGACAAGGACAGGATTAAGGACCA
>JAQFZG010003301.1:0-13966 GCA_034695465.1 Entomobrya nicoleti | reverse complement strand
GGAATTACTGAATAATTTCCTTATTTTGTTTCATGTTCATTTTCTGATAAAAATGATGAGTGCTTCAAGTGTGAAACACTACAAATGCATACAACTTGAGCAAAGTCTTAAATTACTTTAATAACTAGTAAATCGACAGTTGTGCAAATACTACGGTTCAATAAGATTGTTATTACGTTTTGTTTCTTTTTCAAAACTACTAGCTTAAAAATTTGCTTTTCGATTTACTTACCTTTTGTCTAGGTGATACATGTTATTCTGCTCTTACATTAGTTACATTATGGACGACCAAAATTTATTTCCGCATTTTCTCCAATTTCTTCAAACATTTCAGTACTGCACAGTTCATCTTTTTTGGATGGTCAGTGGAATAAAACAACTGCAACTTCAATTTCTTCATTTTTCGTCCACAACTCAACAAGTCAACTTTCCAATAATCCTAACAAACTTTTCTGACTACTATTTGCACAACTTGTCATTTACCCAAGCAGATTTTGAGTACATCACAAAAATATATCAAACCACTGTAACGCCTTTAAAATATAAATCTATTTGCACACTGCAAATCCCAATGTTGGCCGGGTTCTATTTGCAAAACATCAAAACATATTTCTACTTTCTGAATAAATACTGGGAAAACCTGAGAAGCCCCCTCAACAAAAAAAACAGAACCTCCAATGACCTACTACGCTGATTACATAATATTCCAAGTTAATATTCCAAATAAAACCATTCAAGAAATTTATATTGATGTAATGGGTTTTATTCCTAGCTCCCGTATTTTCATATTGAGTAGATTCGATAACCGAATCTTCATTCCGTGCCAACCATCTCAAAAATCTTGCTGGCTAAAAGTTGACACCCTCAAATTTGTTACCGTTACTAAATCTGTGGTATCGTTAGGAAAGAATTTGTTATGGCGAAATTTATATCTGAGTAGAAATGCATCTATGAATTTTTGGTCGGACGGTTTATTTCAATGGAATCCAGACTCAACGTGTCCTTTTTCAAATTTAAAAATAAAAGATTGGGTTAAGTTACGATGGCCTCGAATCAAAGACTGTATTGTGCTTATGATAGGTGCATCTATAAACTGTACATCAAAATATTGTAAAACCAGTATTGCCGATTCAAACCGTCCAATTAAAGGAGGAACTACTATGCAGCATTTTTATGCACATGGTGTTCAATTTTATGGATTTCGATACTCGGTATTTATTAACAAACCACGAGACAAGCGTGATAATTTTGATCTTAATGCTTTTCAGTTGTTGTCTCCACTAAATCCATTCGAATGGCTACTTCTACTAGCCACAATATTCTGTCTAGATAGCACTTTGAAGATTTCAGGTATGTTTAGAAGTACATACTTTTGGCTCTATGCAGTAATTTTGGAACAGGACGATGACCGACGTCCATTCATTGGTTTTCATAATTGGCACTTAGTTATCTGTTGGATGTACACGTGTCATTTACTGCGTAGCATGTATACTTCCTCGCTGTACACTTATATGTCCAAGGACCGCGACGCGACCCAACTAAAATACCGCAGTCATTTAATAATTTGATTTATAACAGCAGCTTGAATTTGTTAACAGACTTTTTAACAGAATATGAATTTGTTCAATTGAGGTCATCCATTCCAAAGGACCGGAAAACTTTAAAATATCTATGGAACGAGACCTCGAAGAAGATGTGGTCTCGACAAAATATTGTCAATGATATATCCACGCTTGTTAATCCAAAGAGTGCTGAGAATGAAATATCCCTGTGTCAAGCTTCAATAGATTTACATTTTGTAGAGCCAGGACGCCGAAATTGGAAAATATTTTGTTATACAATGAGCAAGGCCCAATTGCTAGATGATCGTGATGAAATAATTTGCGAGCAAGTTTTTGCCAATTTTAAAGTCAAGGAGAAAAATAGTCAGAAAAATTTGCTTCGAAATAATACAACTGAAATATTTACACGAACGTGTACAAAATGGACTCGATTTGGTTGGATTTACATGACAAATCCTAGTCCTAAACCGCGCTTGCAATCAGATTGGTTGCAGTCGAAACTTGTGATGCTTTTGTTTGATAAATATTTACTTATCGAAAATCAGGATCCAGTGGTATTCTCTGATATATATATTTGGCAAACCAATTTAACAGACAGGTTTGCTGAAATATTCAACATGAGGCTGGGCTAGATTGTGGAATCGGGTATTTATGGTTATCAGATTCATCATCTGGAAATATTCATGCAACGAAAGGTTATAGTAGAATTTCTGTCTTTAGGCAAGTTCAATCAAAGCTGGAGCTGGGTCTCTCTGGTCCACCAGCTTGTTTCTAAACATATCCCAATGGCATTGTATTCATCAAGAAGTTTTAGATTGTCGGAATCTTTGGCTAGTATGTATGAAAAAGAAAGTATGGCTGTTGGAAAGTTGTATGATTTCCGGTATGTTTGGCTGTTTTACGCAACTTGTGTTGTATTACTTATTTTTCAGTTTATCTTGGAAGTTTTGCTAAGAATAAAACGCTAATATTGTGTATTTGTGGCAAGTGGGATTACCTTATTTGTTTAAAAACAAGTGTTTAGATTAAACTGAACGTTATGTCCGATAAAAAACTCGAAAATATATTATTTGCACTAATTCTCAACTTTTTCTTTAAAAGTTGTCCAAAAATAGCTAAATGAGTGGGCGAATTTCAAAAAATGGACAAACAACGAGTTTCAGCGTTCATAAGATTTGTTTTGCAAAGAACATTCTTGTAATTAAAACAACGGTTAATCTTAATTACAATTTATCTGGCATGGATACATAGTCGTATGAATTGCAAAGTCAGATATTTAATGTTGCGCAACTAGAAAATGAGTAAAATTAAGATACAATAAAAGTAAATAAATCAATAGAATTTTATGGTCATCAAGTTTCCTCGAGAGGAATATTAAACAAACATGACCTGTCAGTTATGTATATATAATTTGTGTGCATAACTTTTTGAGTAGATTTAACAATTATATCGTCAAAAACATTATTATTATAAGAGGTATACAAATATTTGAATGATTACTTCTAATATCATTGATTTGCAGTGGAAGGAAATAAAACATTTTTGCGTATAAAATATTAAATGTGTTCATACATGACTTTATAGTATCAGTTTGTTATAGCCATTGAATTAAAAATAATTTATTAGTATTGTTTCTTAAATGTGTGTAACATTGGTGCTTTTGAAATTGAAGTAGTTGTTAATAAAGTGGTGAGGACTACAGAAAGAAATTTTTTGGGCGACGCATTAATTCTCAAAATAAGTTTGTGTTTGGTGGGTAGCTATTCTAAAGTATATTTAATATCATTACGTATGAACTCCATTCCATTTTGTTTAAAAAATGTCTTGCAGTTTGTTTTGAAAGTTTGTTATAGTTATTTGGAGAGGTTTTATCAAATGCGAATATTCATTAATTTGTATCAATCGTTTAACGGTTTGTGAATTTGTAAGCCATGTACAGTTTTGTTTGTTGAACGGCTCTTACGATAAAATAAACTTTCTCAATTTTTAATCACTAATATAAATATTAACGAAACAATTGTTTTGTGACTTCGTTTATTCCACAAGTATCTAATTTTGTCAAAATTTCCGAAATGATTTTTGAAATAGACAATTGTTGTAAATAATTGTGTACCAAAGTTTAAAACAGATTGCCTGGAAAGTTTTTTTTGTATAAAATGAATATTTATTTCCACTACGAAACCGTAAATTTGGACAAATTGTTGACAAGTTTTACAAATTTAAAATACAGAAAGCTCAATATTTTGAGAAGATTTTGACAGTTTCCTGAAAAGCTAGTAAATATGTCACAATGTTTTAGTCTACAATTAAGCAAACGCAAACAGAAAGCTAATTTGCGTCATGTATTTTGAAGTTCTATTCTCCTTGTTTAAATCCATATGGACTAAGTTTATTTCCAGAGCTTGTAATTAAAATCATTTGGAAAATCAACCCAACTTGATAAAATTTAAGTAATATAATATTTCTAAAAGGATTTTAGCACCACCTGCGGGATGTTAAAAACAAATCTTACCTTCAAATCGACAATAATATTTTTGCTCGTGGTGTTATATTTATGGACTGTTTTGTTACTATGTTTGACATACGTAAACATGTTTTTGAGACACTTTTCTAATCGTTAGACATGACACGATTTGTAACTTTCCAGTTCTTTGGCATTAGACCCAGCAACAAACTACTGAAAATCACAATAGTCCAGTTTTATAAGAGTCCAGTGTCGTAAACAATCCAGACAACTTTTAATTTCGTCGAGTTTGCTTACAATTACTCTACTATACAAAAAATGGCCAGAAACGACGTTCTTGATGTTTTAGCATTTATTTTTAACTTCGCTAATTCAAAACTGTATTTAATTCCTCTCTATTTCCATAAAAGCCAAAGAAGCAAAGTGATTGTTAAATATGGCAGATTTAAAACCTCAACAAAATTATTTTGGATTATTACAATGACAGCTTCACTGTTTATCACATTTACAGAACTTTATAGCAGCAAATCCAAAAATATACTACAGATATTCTACCACACGTTTATGTTTGCGTCAAAATTAGGCGCTTATTCAGTTTTATTTATATTTAATAGAAATGCAGCCCACAAGTCTCATTTATTTACCTGCAAGTTTACGAACAATATTAGTGAAGTTTCGATCGCTAGTAAACCAAAACAGGACTCATCTAGACACAGCCCATTTATCTTTTTAGTCGTGTTTGTGGGAATTGCAGTATGTTCATTCTACAGTATTTGTGTCCCATTTGTTGTATTTGCTATTCCCAGTTTACATGAAGTGTACAGGTTTTCTTGTTGTTTCAAAGACTCGAATTCCATCCTATTTCGAATATATATTACGTTATTTCAGATTTTATTTAACATACCTATAGGAATAACTGCCGTAATGAATACAACATCATGTCTTGTGACATTAAATCAAATTGGCGCCCGTCTTCAAAGATTATGGTAAATAAAAAAATATTTTAACACCAAAATAAACCAATATTGATTTTTTCATTTGATTCCAGGTTTGCTTCAAATCATCATAATTGCTTTCTTTATGACGCAAATCAAAAGTTTGTTGAGAATATTGGAACACTGTATCGCCAGCAACAAATTTTCCTCATTCTAATTGACAAATGCTTCCAATCATATATTTGGCCAGCTGTACAGTTTTTTGGAGCATTGGTTTTAATTACTCTTTTGTATGTATTATTGATTTTTAATAGAAGTCTACCACCTTTAGCAGTTTTAGTAACTGTTATATTTATTGTTAGTACTGGGACAACTGTTTGTTTAGTGCTACGAATGGGAAGCAAATCGATTAGGATATCAGGTAAAATACTTCATGAAACTAAATACTGGGGTAAAAATGATGTTCGAAAATGGTCAAGACGGTTCTTTAAAAGTTGTCCCAAGATAGCTATTCGAGTGGGCGAATTCCACAAAATGGACAATCAAAGAGCTCCTTCGTTCATAAGATTTGTTTTGCAACGAACCTTCTTTCTTGTTATCAAAACAAAGCTTAATCTTGATTACAATTTGTCTGGTATTGATACATAGTTTCAATGAGATATATAATATTAGTTTTTATAGAAATAGTGAGTTTATAATATTTAAATTTCATTAGACTTTATTGTTCGTAAACATAATCAAAATCATTTTGGTTAAGAAAATGAGTCAAAATTAAAATAAATGGTATTATCAGATTTGATATTTAATATACATTATATGCCAAACAACACACGAATTGTGAAATAAAGTAAAAATACCAAGTTTAATTTTGTTATAAAACCACGTTCAAAACTGAAAGACAAAGATGATACAAAATAAAAATAAACTGTTTGCAAACGTTTGAAATTTAATAGGGACATTCGTCGTTGACAATTTATTTTAAAACATCACAAGCTAGATATATCATGACCGACTTTAAGCCATTAAACATCATTATCTCCAATTTAAAAAAATATCAGACTAGAAGTTAACAGAAAAATGGCATTTGTTGCATAGAAAATACACGTGCAAACATTTATCTTTGTGTAACATCAAAACCTTTAATTCAGCCCTTCAATCAGTGGATACTGGCTCACCCATATTATAGCTGTTATGCTCTGAGTCGAAAAATGATGAGTTTGACCTTATAACCTAAAAGAGCAACAGAGGGAAATAAAATATTCAGTTTTGCACTGACCAGTGAGTAGTGCACACATTTTAGGTGGAACTACGATAACCATGTGGAGTAAACGACTGTACACAATTTTTTGTCATTACTTACCAAGTGCCGCTAAATATGGTTTTATTCGTTTCACTTGGAATAAAAATACCAATATTGTTCAAAAACTTAGCGTTAAGGAAAACAACAGATTTATATTTAACTTTGTTACATTCTTATTTTATTATATAGTTATAGTAAGTCAATGCATACGATTTATGTTTCTCAAGATAGACTACGCCAAATTCAATATATGTTTTGTATATTTCTTGGCTATGTCAATTGTTCTGGAATACTGGATAATGCAAGTATATTTTATAGACGCGATTATAAAATTCATAAATCGTTTACTCAAGTATCTCCACCGAATAAACCGTGAGATAAAACAAATTGGCAACAATTTTACAATTAAATTCACATTTTAATCATTGTAAAAACTGGCTAAACTAAATTGAAAATAAGTTCCATTTTCTTTCACAGGAATCTATTTCCCAGATCATAATCCAGACACTAGTCGCTTCACTACCTTTCTGGATTGTTTATTAGGTGTCGTTGTGATTGCAGGCGTTTTTACCTTTTTGGTTGGCACATCAGTATTTATGTTTGTGCCGACTTTGCCAATTAACCTTACATCACAAGTTTTGGAAAGCGGTCTTGAATTCAATAAAATATTTATTTTTTGCCTATTTTTATTTCAAGACTATATTTATCTTGCAACGCTTTGCGTCACAATTTCACTTTTATTAGGGTTTCTTTTATACGGTATATATTTTGTTCCTTTCGTTGTACACGAACTTTGTTTAGGTAAAACCTCATATAAGTCGAAAAATTTCTTAAGATCAAATCCAAATGTATTGATGTTAGAATATAGAGCCGTGTTTTTACTGCACGAAGAGTCACTAGAAGTAGTAGAGTACTTTTTGGTTTTAGCTGAATTTTTAATTCGAAAATTTGTGGTGTACGCAAACTGTTTTTTGTTACGATACGGAAGTAAAATTAAACAGAACAACATTTTATTATTTGTTGGTTTGGTGGGTTTGGTGATATTTGTCGCATGGTGTTTAATACTGACAATGGGAGGTATTTTGCATTTGAATGGGAAACGAACTTTAGTCTCTTGGAAATACAATGATCATATTTGGAAGTCTAAAGCTGATAGAAAACTTATGAGCAAATTTAGAAAGTCGTGTAGACCAATTGCTATTCGGTGTGGTACTATGTATACTCTTCGGAAAATGTCAATTTTAAAGTTTATACGTGGCGTGTCTGTGGGTACTTTCAGAGTTATGATTGTACTAAATAATAGAGTTTAAATGTTGCAAAGGGATACCCCTGAAGATATAGTATCCCTTACTTTGTATTTGTGTTTTTTATTTAATTTCTATAAAATAACTATACCTAATATGCAAAATATTGCTAGTGTAAACATTCGAATGTATCTGGACAGCTTCTAAATAAAATAATGAAAAAAAGTAGTAAGATATCTAATCACCAGATGGAGCACCCTGTAGCAGCACAATTTCAAATGTTAACACCACACTGATAATTTGCAACAAAAATGGCTTAGTGACCACAAAGCAATCCAAGCCGCTGAAGCCAAGAAGTGGACCCGTTGTCACCTTTTTATCCAATCGATAAATCTGATTTGGAAAAAAACAAATACTACATCGTGTATATCGTTCCAAAAACGTAATATTTCATCTCTTTAAAACAGTTTCGAAATTTTCAACTTTTTATTAGAAAAAATTACCTCATCCGTGTACTGATCAGCAGGACATTCATGAAGTACTTCTTGAATTTTGTGCGCATATGAGTTTACTCTTGCCGCGCATATGGAAAGAATATACATCCTCATGATAGTGTGAAGAAACGACCATGGGGCATAAATAGAATGGGCCACACTTGTTTTTGAAATATCCATTGTTAGACCGTCAAGTAGCTTATCAGCATAAAACCACAAACAACCAAAAAATAATCATGAAAATATATGAAATTTTAGCACTTTTCAAATCCAATTCAAACTCATTACCTGAACGCAAATGTAAAAAATGTTGATTGCATACGAGCCAAAGTTTAGTGGCGAAAAGAACAGTTCCATTTGATTTAAAAGGAAGCATAATTGCTTGTGGTCGTAAGCAATCTGTGCCCAATTTTTTGCATTTCCACCTTCAAATAATTAAAATACCATTTTTTTATAATTCATTATTTACCTCGGATATTATTTGTAACAACAAGCTTTACTTTGTATATAGTTGTCATTATGACCGTATTGATTCACTTGTCCTTTCCTCAGTGGTTTTACCAACTTTTCCGTAGACATTTCATAAAGCATTTTAAATTTGAAGTACATCGCCCTTGAAAATATAGCTATCATAATGTCCATATAGTTCCAACTATGTACAATACATTTATGTTGCACAAACACAAGAATCGCCAAGAATTTGTTATACGGCAGAATTGTTGCCCAATGTTCATGAGTTTGATTGTAATAGATTTCCAAGGGTGATGATGAGATTGTGGTTCCGTTCACTAAAATTGGTCCACCAGTAAAATCTAAAGATTGAAAATACTGTAGATGCCAAACAGTGTTTTCGAGAAATGCTGACGTCATAATAATAATAGTAATTAGAACGGCGTCACGTTTTAAGTGCCGATCTGGCACTCCAAAATATACAACTGTTTTGAACCAACAGTGGAGTAAGGAAAGCAGTTTTTGACGCCGTAAAATAAAGTTGAGGAATCTTAAAAAAACAAATTCCAATTTTATTAGGGATGGATGGATGTAAGTATTTTTTTAGGATTCTTAGTTTACTTACATAAGCCACGACCAAAAGAAAAGCCTCGGGTTCCTAAAGGACTGTGCTATTTCATATGCGTTTCTTTTTGAACGATGTAGAATCATATGCGTCAGAGCAAAAATAAGGTTTACAGTGAGTACAGCTAGAACTGTCCAAGACGTAATTGCTGCAGGTCTCCTTAAACTGAAAGAAGTGCTTTAATTAGTAAGTTTGTGTACTTATAATGCTCGTTTGAAGTTTTAAATGGATCACTTAGCTTAAAATTGGAACTTAAAAGTTTACTTAAAATACAAGTTTTTATATGACGGTGGTCTGGTGAAAACTCCAGAAAAGGGTAGAATCCCAAATATTCGACCGATAATAAAGAAAAATCGAAAGTGCTGAAACAAGTCATCAGCCTCCTGGGTTCCTTCTTCATCGCTCATTCGGATGAATACACTTGATTGTTTTGGTAAAAATAGGGCAACTTCTGATAAAGTCGATATGGTTGTTATGGATTCACAATGTGACCTTGCCATATTCTTTGAATCTTGTATTCCCTTCCAAAGAAAAAATTGGTTTGTTCTCATGCTTGTATAGGAATTGTTCAGCAGTTGCGACTAGTTCCAACTAAGAACTAAACTTTGACAACCGGTGTGTCTTAAGATGCATTAATAGTTGTCCTTTTGCTGTGGGTGGACATAAACATGATTCAAATTATATCCATTCACAAATAAATGTCATTTCCTCCCTATTAAAATTAGATGAAATGACATCTAAAAATTACTAGCTCAACTCGAGAGTTTTATTAGCAAATTTGTATTGCTTATGTAAAACAAAACAGACAAATTATGGTTTTTTCGCACAACGTTAAATTGGAGCAATGGTGACAATAAGTAGTAAATGTGCAGCTTTTATAGCCATTAAAAATACGAAGGTATTTCTACACTGAATTGATTACTCAAATTCGAATATTCGAAATATGTAATTATTATAATGGAACAAATATTTTGTCAAACTCGAACGTCTAAAATCAATATTCCAAAATGCACATGAGTTCGTTTACGTAAACATTAACGTTATTGAGGGGGTAGCCCTATTAAATAACGCGTTAGATATATTATAGTAATATTTTGGAGTACTAATACATTATTAAATTCTAGTTAAGTTATATTATCCTTAGCAACTTGGTAACAATTGTATATAGAGTGACACCACTTGACGTAATTATAGGTCAACCAGGCTACAACGTTTAGCTTAGGTACCAATTTGTCCAATTAATTCAATTAATATATTTTTTGTTAAACGAAATCCAAAAAGAGTAAAACCGTGGATTGCTTTAATATTCACATTTCCAATTTTTCTCATGCGTGTATATCAAGCTGCTGTATGAAGCTTGTAAATTCAATTTTGTTCACAGTTTGTAAAAATGTATTAAGAAATATGTCTGAAGTCGTTAACCTATCGAAAATATATGATTTGGTTGAGTTTAAGTTGAGTGCTTTCTCTTGGTGGTCTTGAAACTTTAAATGCCATTGCTAGTAAATTGTCTTAATGAATGAGTCATATTGAAGAACTACTTACTTATGAATATACGTATTATTTTATTTTATTTTTTTACGTCAGATACAATTAAGTCATCTATTTTTTATTCATTAATATTAAAACTAGAGATTGAAACCACAGGTGGCTACATTAAAATAACAAAACAGTACTGATAGTTTGATTAACTAAAAAGTCAAGAATATTTAGAGCAGTTATTTTTTCATAATAGTTTACCGTGCCAATATAAACACGTATATCTTTACATGCTTTAACAATTAGTTTACATTCCTTAGTAGATTCCTTCTTGATGATATAAATGCTGTCCTTTGCTATGAATTTTGTAAATAAAATTAAAACTTTTCTGCTGACGTCGTTTATTTTTCCCGGAAAATAGTAGGCCATAGCCATGAACAGATAGCTATTTAATACAAAAAACGCACATATACAGAGTCCCACGGGAGATGTACTGTATCTCAATTTCCGATTCAGTACTATTGTAGCTAAGCTAATACTTATAAATATAACTATAGGTTTGTAACGCACAGCAAAAGTTCCTTGGTAGCAGTCATTAATTTGTAAAGTATATATTTGGAGTTGACGGTATGGTTTAATTAGTGCTGAGAGTTTTCTAAATTGAAACCTAGTTTCTAAGTATATATTCAGTGCTTCCTTATGCAATCCTTTAGCAATTTCGTACAAAGCAATATAGCTGCATAACATTCCTTCGTAAAGAAGCAAGGAACATATGCTGGTGAGCGTTGCAAAGTTCCATATTTCAAACACTGATGATATAAATCGAAAAGTATAATATGTTAGTGTAAATTTTTGTGGTGATTTTGCAGTTGGATCCATCCCAATGAACAAGACTGCTAATGTGTAAAAAATTGGGCAAAACGCGGCCATAATCGGGGTAAAATAAAAAACAACCTTAACGTAACGAGAAGATTTTACAATTCGGATTTTGTAGAGTAGATTTAGAGTATCAACAATATTTGAATGTTTTTCAATAGCGAGAGAAATAGCCACGAAATAACAGAATGCTAGCATTAGCCAGAAGCTTAGTTGAATAAGTTTGTCACCGGTTATTGACGATGGATCGTTTTTGATGTTGTGAAGTATGAATACTAGTTGAATAGTTCGAACAATATTATGAAGAAAAAGTGCCAATTTTAATCTGTTTAATATTTTTGGAAAATTTGGATCAAGCTCTAAGATTTTCCCGGGTGCTTGTGCTGGTTTGAATAAATTGAATTTCCCGGGAATGAGGTTTATAATTTTAAGATGGAAACCAAGAAAACCTGGTAGTTTGTCGTTTTGAGTAGACATTTTTTTAAGATTTAAGATTATCAAAATATTCAATAAATTTTAATTGGCAAATGGACTCCGCAAATAAAACTGACTGAAAGGGAACTAATATTGTTTGCCGAAATTAAAAAAGCTTGCGTATTCAGCAACGACAAGATTGACAATAAATTCAAAAACTGCTGCATGACCTGGTTGTCTTTCGCAAACCATCGCATAATATCATCGTTGCATAAGAATAACAGAGGTGCAATTAAAATTGACGTCATCATTTGTTTTATTGTTTTATTATAAACAAGTCTGTTTATCTCTTTAAGTTCCGCCAAAATTGTCCATAATACGTAATTATTCAAACATACTATTAGACAAAGCATGGATTTTGATTTCCTGAAGATGGAAAATGATGTTTTGAAATGTTCCTTAAAATATTGCGCAATGTTACTCAAACATGTTTTAGGAGGACCTCAAAATTGTCCACTTAATTTGTAGAACTTCAGCGAACTCAAGGGTGTATCTTTTGTAGTGCTGTTAAATGGTTCAAAGTGAAACGTTTCAGAAACGTTTCAAATGATTCAATTCAGGCTTTGATTCACGATTTTGTTTGAAACGAAACAATCGTGAATCGAATCAATTGATTCTGTTTCAAGCACTGAAATGAATTGAATGAAACGTTTCAATTTGATTCAAACAAATATTAAATTTTAAGCATTATTTCCCATAAAATTAGTAAAATAATGCATTACAATGAGTTCTATTTACATTTTTGGTAGTGTAAATAGTATTGTTTGCATTAAATTAGTCTGAATTTGCTTTAAAAACCAATTAATTATCAAATTAGTGCATATAAATACACATTGTACTTGGTTTTTAATAAAAATATGTTGTTTAGGATTGAATCATTCACTTTTAGTTCAATTCAATTCAAACCCTTGAATTGAATCAGAATTGAACCAAAATGGCCTGAATCAAACGATTCACAATAAGTGCTGAATCATTCAGTGCCTGAATTGAACCAAAGTGAATGATTCTGAATCAAAGTGAATCATTTAACAGCACTATTTTATTTAGTGCATAAATAAATTAATCATCATTAATCGTAATTTCTTAATTAATTTTTGATTCTTCCCTTCCACTTAACAGTGCTACCGTACGAAGAAGCAGAAGAAGCTAACTCAAAGCTTGCACTTCTCGTGACATCCAAAGGTGGACATAATGGCTTCATGGAGGGCCTGTTTCAAAAGCCGGAACACTATGTTGAAAGACTTGTTTGCGAATACGTTACCGCAGTGTGCACACACGGCCATGAATTGCCTAATTAATGTTAAAACTACTTAATACACTTAATTCATTAATTGTTCTGTTCCCATTGAAAAATGTAAAATGCTATATTACATGCTATGTATTATAGCATTTTACATTTTTCAATGGTTCTGTTCCCAACTTACTGACCAGAATTAATATTGATTCTGTACTACTAAAATAATAATTTTACTTAGTCTATCTCTTATTAAAATATTTTACTCTTGTTACTAATCTGTGACCTTTTCACTTCACACACACATTTGATATTCCTTTATCAAAATATCAAAAGAAAACTATATTATTTTGGAATTTTATACTTTTATCAATACTTTCTCCTTGTTTTCCAAAAGTGCTTTCTATTCACATACTTATAGCTTCATATAAAAATTATTTATTGTGATAAAAGCGAAAAATAAGTATTCTGAGTATTGTATATTGAGTTTTTCCAGTCATTAGAAATTAGACAAGACCAGCGGATTTTCCTTTCGTGATTGAGTTTTCCCAGGAATTACATAACTAAATATTTTTCAAATTAATTCTCTTTAAAAATTGTATTAATTACAATAGAACTGCCTACGCATTTTCGCATATAAAACAGTCTTATCTTCAAGGTGCCTACTGTACTATCGTAGTATTTGAAATTTAGGGATGCACTGTTGCACAAAGCTAAGATGCGATGAATGTTAGTTTACATATAATAGTTAAAATGGCAAAATCGACTACTCATACTCTTGACTCAAAACTTAATTGTAAGATAAATCTAATATGAAATACTGTACACC
>JAQFZG010003300.1:0-13969 GCA_034695465.1 Entomobrya nicoleti | reverse complement strand
AAGAAGCTTGTCCAATTTATTTTGTGATTTGGCCAAATCGGGGTTTCTGCCAACAGGATTATTAGGCGACAAGACAGAACAGGAGTTTAGTGATATAATCAAGAAGATCGTCTACCACCACCTGCCCTGGGATTTATTGGTGTAATTAGGAATTTTATTATCGTAACAAGTAAGTGGAGGGTGAAAATTACTTTCTCCGTGAGTTTTATATTGACAAGATAGGTGATTGAGGTGATGTAATAGGTAGGTACAATATAGCACAAGAAAAAGTAGGGAAACAGCTGATAAGATAAGAAGATTTCGTAATTTATCTTATCCTATTTTTATAATCTTTTGTATCAAGTATAAGTATATGTACTCACTCTCATGTATCAGCTGCAGAGTAGATGTGTCAAATCAATTATTTTTGAGTGTCGAGAATAATTTTGTTGTTAAACTGGAATTTCGATTTATTTTGATTTTAGAATAATTTTTCAAGATTTAATGAACCTCAAATTGTGTGTAGTTTAATAAACGTTTATGTTCTAGAGTAAAAAATTGCACTTTTAGGTAGATATTATATCATCCTTTAGTAGATCATTTAGTTAGTATGTATATAATAGTTTTAAGTAGTAAATAATTTAAGCAAGTGCTTAAGCATTAATTGGATATTGTTGTTTTCTTTTTTTCAGATCCTTAGAAAACTGTCCAGTGTCAATTTAGGGACAGTTTTGTAGCGATAGTGGTTCGACTATTTTGGAACTCCTGCTAGAAAACTGAGAAACATGCCAGAACAAATTTTGAAAATTGAACCAGAGCATGAGCTCAAGTTTAAAGGTAAAATATTTGTTGACTATGTTGTATATTATGTTTGGAAACTTTTTATATATATTTTGCCTTTATCAAATGTTAATTGGTGCACGTCTATTAAATTATTTAGGTCCATTTACGGTACCTACGACTTCCTTATTGAAGCTTGCTAATCCATCGGATAAGCGAGTATGCTTCAAAATAAAGACAACAGCTCCTAAGCGCTATTGTGTGCGTCCGAATGCCGGAATTCTGGAACCGGGCAATTCCATTTCCATAGCTGGTAAGATTACTCACCCATCTAAATAAATTGTGCATGAAACATTAAACATAATTATGACAGACTGCATGTGTTCCAAGCAACTGCTGAGCTTTCCTACGCGTGCTGTTAATTTCCTATCCAACATTTCTGATATGTGATTTGTATTTGTAATTTAAATTTTTAGTCGTGTTCCAACCATGTGAATTAGAACCTTCTGCAAATAAGCACAAATTCATGGTTCAGTCACTTTATGCACCGGAGGGCGATGTCAATATGGATGCACTGGTAAGTTTTTATACGGACGTAATAAAACCTGCAAAACTCTTGTAAATGAGATGTCATTAAGAGACTAATCGTGTTTTATAATTTTACTAAAAATTATAGTGGAAGGACGTGGATGCTACAAAGCTGATGGATACAAAACTTCGTTGTGCATTCGAATTGCCTATGGATGCGGCAAGTCAGAACGATCTAAATGTCGTACAGGAAGAGAAATTAAGCCGTTCTAAGCAAGAGGATGTTGGTGTTTCTAAGTCACATAAAGTAAGTTTTGGGTTGCATTTGAATGAATGAAGGTGAAAGGGTATGTATGTTAGCTAAGAGGTGGAAGGAGCAAGTAATTCTGGGAACTAAGGCAGACCTTAACTTAATCCGCATCGTATTTCATGCTATTGTTTTTGAGAAATCTAATTCCTTTAAGAGTCTTATTGTTTATATTGGTGCGATTTAGCCGAACATTTTTTTTTTGCATTTTCAAGTGGGATATTTTTGTCGATTTTAGTGATTTTAAAGGTGGTGTGGTGATTAGTTTTCGCTTGTTTTCATGTTTTATTTCATTCAATTGTTTGCTGAGAAGTCGTTCCTCAAATATGAAAAATGTTTAGTAGGTTTTTATTTTTTAATTCCGTTGTTTTTCGTTACTAATTTCTCCAGCAGAGTTGAGAATTGAGAAGGTTGTGTTTGTTTGCAAATTCTGGAAAGACTTTTTTTTTGAAGATTTTGTACATAGCGTACCATATTTGTTCAAAAATATTTTTTGTATATATTTTGTTTGTTTGTTTTTTGTTGTTTTTTATTTTTGTTTTGACGTGACGTGTCTATTTTGTTTTCTTTTAAAAGGGAGATGGTGGCGTGGACCCTAATTCAACTGCTTTTTATTATGCTGTTTCATCTCCTCAAGCTTCTGTACGTTTACGACGAATACCTACATAATTAATTTTTTATTTCTCATGCGTTTGCAGAAGGTCACATGAACTAACATGCATTTGAGTTAAAAGAATAACTAGACTCGTGTAGTGTTTATGAACCCCTGTCTATTTCTCCTGACAAAGATATTAGATAGGTTGAGTTGAGGCTTATGCTAATCAGCGTGTAGCTAATATAGCGTATTTATTTAAAACTTAGTTTTAAAACAATTGGCCTATGTGTTTTCTAATGTTTCTTTATGTATTTAAAACTATCATAGTATGGAACCGATGATAACCGAGGTACCGGAGACGCAACAATGAAGTTGCAGCAAGAATCGCTTCAACTGCAACGCGAGAACACGCAACTAAGGGTGAGTAATAGTAAACTTACCAATCATCTTCTTACACGTATTTTTGTCGATTCCCTAAATTTATATCCTAAAATTGTTTGCTGAATGTTTAATGTGTTTTTTAGGAGGAACTGGATAGGATCAGGAAACAGTTAAAACAAAGGGATGCCGGTGGGAGTATCATGCAAATGGGTACGAATGCGAGTCCTCCAGCTGTACCGATGCTTTATATTGTCCTGGCTTTAGTCGCTGCGCTTGTCGGTCTCATAATGGGAAAATTTATTGTTTAACTTGAATTAATGAAAAAAAAAATTACGTCTCACATTCTCGATAAAAAACGGTAAACAACATCTACATCAGCAACATCTACAACAGCAGCAGGACACTGACTTAACTATTAATTTTCAGCCATTACAATCGTGGTAATGTAATCAGAAACAATGTGGATGTGGGCATCATTTCTTAAATTATATGTTATATTATATTATTATTAAAAAACAGATGAGAACACCCTGTATAGAATTCCTGATTTAAGCACTTCTCGCATTAAGATAGGACGCTAGTTCGTTCCTTTATGTAAATGTATAATTAATTCTTACTGAGTTTACACTATTGATGATGAATTGCTATTATTATTATTTTTCGATCAATTATATGATAAAACAAACATGATAAGATATATATATTCTTGATGAGTATCAAATGCGAGGAGAATATGATGATAATTATTATTACTACTTTGTTTTTTTGTGTTTTTCCGGTTATAAAAACGAGTTTGAGTACGCAGACATAAGCAGTTTGTATTTTATTTTGTCTTCGGTGTTTGTGAAAAAAAAAATGAAATTAAATAATTATAAAAATTACCCTGATGAATTATAACAATTGTTTAAATTGTTATTTTATGGAAAAAGTTCATTATTGAAAAAAAGAAAACTTATCGTCGTGGTGGTGAAAAAGAAGAAAATATTGTTCGCTACTAAGGTGCGCATCAAATACTTATTTAATTGTGTTGTTTGTAATGTTTTACTATCTATAAAAAAATCAATGTCATTATTACTACTCCATAAAAATACATACACACACTCTATCTCTGCATTGTAAAACTGCATCATTAAAAAAATATATGTAATGAACTGTACTGTGTGCTCGTTTTGTTTTATGAGAAAGCAAAACAGTAATAATTTGAATAAAATATTCCGACATTTAGCGTAACTGAGTCGATGGTTCTGTTTTTTATATTTATATTCTATGAATAATCATTTGTTTAGAAAAGATCATAAAATCTCGCTTGTAAATAGTAGCTGTTTCTCTGTTAGCGCCTGCTAGTTTGCAAGCCACACTTATGCAATAGGAACAAACTAAAGAACTATGCTGCACTATTTAGTTCTGAATTCATATTTTTTATTATACATATAAATTAATTTAACGACTTAAAACACACAAACTTATTTTAAGATGCAAGTTACACATCTGCACCCAATTTCATGGAACGAGTGGTGGACGTAATGGCGTTGTAAATAAATGTATTGTCTAGTGGAACATATTGACTAGTGACGATTTTAATTGCTTCCTGGGCTGCGCATCCACCTGTATGACAACACAAAATTAAATTGGCATTATAGCACTATTTTGAACGACATAACGATGACTAAATATGAAAACGAATTTGAAAAACAATGATTTTTACCAATAAATGCAGCAACTGATGGGATCTCACTTCCTCCATATCGACATATTTCATGGATGCAGTCTTCTCGTGGGACAACTGATGTATTCCATTCGTTAAGAACCTTGGTGACGGTTGCCTTTATATATAAAGTATACAGTATAGTTAAGTTCATACAAGCTATGATGATGATGATAGATTTTCGAACAAATTGTACCTTAAATCTGGAAATATCGGGTTCCACATCAGTAGCGCCAGGGTAAGAATTATACTCATGTTGAAAGCGAAGGTAGCCTCGTAGGATAATATAAAACATAAGTTCTAGATCACATTCCTCGATATTTTGTGCTACAAAACAAACCATGAACATAAATATAAAGCTTTGTAAAAACGTATGCATGCATGTGTTGTAAAAAATAAAAATTATGATTTTAAAAATTAGTAAAAATACCAAGTTCAGTCAGCACAGAGTTTGGGGCATTGGCCAATTCCTCATAAATTGGATATCCTCGGATAACCCTGATGTTATAACTTTCTTTACAAAACAAGCGCACTTCTTCAGCAGTAAAAGTCAATCCTTGCCTACCAACCTTGTCGAAAATTTCATTTGCATCCTTTGCAGCTTTATCACGGTAACTGTTTCAAAATATACATTGCCACTTCATTATAATTCCCCAATATACATTACATATATGCATTTATCCCATATTTTTAGTTCATTTTGCTACTTACACTTTCTGCAAATCAATGTACTTAGTAGAGTCTGCCGTCATATCTGGTAAAGCACCTTTCACAGGTAATTGTCCATTATTTTCCGTGATGAACTCTTTTAAAGCTGCGCACAATGTCCAGAATTTACTCTCTGGTTTTGCTGCCTTAGGGTCGTCCAAGATTGCCTTCACTTCATCAGGAGTACTTGTCCGTACAAGAGCTGTGTTAACAGCCTTCACAGCTTCCTCAAACACATCATCACTGACATTCAAGCCAAAGTTGTCCAGATCTGTAAAGTAAACAATGGAAATTGAGACATAATGAACGTTTGAAGAAAATTAACTGATGAACATGTTCGGGCTAAATCTTACATTCTTTAAGATACTCCTTGAACTCCCTTTTCTGTCTACTGAGTGCTGGAAAAGAATCTTGAGAACCATTATTATTTGTCGAAGATCCATTTTGGTTCCTTTGCTCATAAGCTTGCAAAGCTTTGTATAATACAATTAACCACGGGGTCTTAACAACGTCCTCTCGTTCTTTCAAACTAATTTCATCCATGTGTTTTTGGAGTTCAGGAAAAGGGACATCTAAACGAAGATCATTCTTTTCGTTGTCAGGGTGAGATTCAATGATAACGTGCTCATTTAGCTGGAGCCTGATCCATCCTAAAAACCCAGTTGTCTGGACACTCATGAATGGAATATTACTCTCCCACAACGTTTTGGAGAGAGTTGACAATACTCTGAAAATAGTTAAACATTATCTTCATAAATAAATACTTTTTAGTTAACCTAGACTTCCAAAACCTACCTTTCACTAAGATGACAACCTATCACAATTGTAAATTGATTGAAGAATTTTGGATCAGTATTAAGCAAGCTGTCGGGATGATCTACAATCGCTTCTCCAGAAACATCAGGATTCAGTTCTAGCAGAAATCTGACAGCAGAATCCGCTCGACTTTTTCCAAAGGATTCCACATCCAGGAAAAAACTGAAATATGAAAAAATGGAAGAAATTAATGCATGAAGACCTAAATCACATAAAAATTTAAATACAAGTAGGCTGATGCTGATAATCTTACTTTGTTCCAATATCTTCCTGAGTTACACGATGACCATCAACAATAACAAAATTTCCACAGCCTGGCAAAACCAGGGACTTCAAAATCTCTGTGCCTGTCGCACTTGCATTGATTAAACATATCTTGCTCTTCTCTAATTTATTTTGACCATGATCGCCCCAAAGTCTGAAAATATTTAATCAGACATTTACTATTCAGTTATAAGTTATAAAAAAAATCTCAACAGTATATCCATTTGTTCTAAAATATTAACTCACCTCAGTTGCCGATCATACTTCTTGGTCTTTTCCGACACCTCCGGAGATTTAGGACTTGGGCTAGCTGATGTCATCATGCTTCCCTCAAGACGTCTTGATTGTTGACCGTGTTTCCAATGAAATCAGATTTAATGTTTCCCTTTCCAGGAAGGCTTTCCTTTAATTGCTAGGCTATGTAGAAACCAAAGTCTTTTAAAAATCCACCAGCTCGTTAACTGCTAAAGAACAGACAGAACGAGTCAAACTTTGAACTTTTAAAATGTTTCCTCAACGGAAATCGCAAATCGCAACAAACCAGGAAGAAAATGCGTGTGCAGTGTAGAGTGCAGTCCTCGCAACAAAGTTTTAAAATCTTTTGTTTATTACGACCAGTTAATGGCTGTTGGCCAAGTGTTTGTTTAACTGTTTGACTATTGTTGTTGGTTCAATTTTGTAGTTTGTTTGTGACGGACGAGATTCATCCAACTTGGATCATCTATTTTTATAAAGCCGATGTTTTTGACTTGTCTCTTTTAGCAGAATTCTTACGTTGCCCAGCGTTTTTATGTCTTTTTGTATCCTGTTATATTTTATGTGAGTAAATTTGCAATTGGCATTGCATTGGCAATTACTTTGTTGGAACACTTTGTTGGATTGGGGGGATGAGAATTGAATCTACTGACCTTGTATTATAGCTTGAGAAACGTAATAAACGTAAACGGATTCATAAACCAGCTTTTTTTAAATATCCATGGCAACTAATAGCCGATTGATTTGACTTTGGTCACCTCAATGCAGTAGTATGACTTTGGACAAATATGCAGTAGTATGCTATGCTTGATTCACCGTTGACCTTTTAATTGTCACTGGCTGTTAATCAATCATTTGATTTAACTGTCTGGCGTATAGTGAATATGATTTGAAAGATGAATGAAATGATTTCATGAAAATGAAACTCCAGATAAGTTAATTATTGCACACATAAATATTTAGCTTTCGATCAAACCAGTTAAGTTTAGGATGGACACACTAAATATTTTGCAAAGTTATTATGGTTTTACTTTTATTTTTATACAGTTTCTTGTTACATAATTGATAATAGTTTATTTTAAAAGTATAAAGCAGCTTTCATTTTTACAATTTATAAAGTTTCTTTTCTTTTTTATACACTTTTTAAGCATAATTTAATTTCGGAAACATGGCTTCAGTTTCATACGTCGAAGCATTTTTACGAGTGCTTGCGCTAAAACTGCATTAAGCACTTATTTAGTTCTAACATTTACATCAAATTCCTTTAATGATGAATAAATTATATTTTTCATAATTTAATTACAATGTATATAAGTACTGTTTACTACTTTAATAATATATTTCAAATTTCATATTCTCTGTCTTACATATTTAGCACATCTTGAATGTTACCAGTTTCCACTAATTAAGCTCTTTATAGCATTTATGTACATGTTAAGTGTAATTAAATATTAAATGTATACCCAAAAACCCAATTTGTTACTTTGGTACCCCCATGAACTTTAGCAAATATATATACCCCACACTTACAAATCATTATGCATAATAATATTTATAAAACATTAGATTGTCACAGATAGCTCATAGAATACAGCTCTACATATCATCTTGTTGTAAAATGCTCACTTCACTTCAGACCGTTACGGAAAGGAAATCCAGTTATTAATACATTTTAATTAATGCATATTTTATTATTTATCTAACAGTCAACAACCAGTACACATAGTAACAACTGATTCTTCTTACATATATATTTAATATATTTTATACAAAAGTTTGCGGACATTGTTGTACTATTGTTGCACACAAGAAGTTTTTCGATAATATATGTATTTTTTTAAAAATATTTTAATCATAAACATGAAGCATAGAAATAGCAATCACATTCATTCTATAGACGCCACGACAACATACATCCTATTTATTTAATTTACAATGTATCACCCATTTACCTTTTTAAAGCTTTTAAAAACGTTTTCAATCTGCTCGAGAACTTTAAGCGATAGTTTCTTTGCAGACTTTTTAGTTTTTAATACATTTAAGTACTGTGTTACCTTAAAATCATATTTTATATTATTAATTTACGTCATATTTCTAATTTCTATATTCATTTCTAAAACTTTACAACATTTTTAATTTTCAAATGTACAATGGACAAATTTTTCGCTTTGTACATCTAACAATCTAACATTCCTCTGCATAGGTAGGATCGTCGTGACTAATATGGGGTAATATAATACACTCGGTCTGATGCACGGTGAAAGTAAATTAGGAAACATTCCAGACTCCGTAATAGATCTACTATTAGCACATCATTTACCCACTACTTTTTTTTACCTAACTCTACTTTTCATTGAAGGTAGATGGCCTACCAATCAATTTAATAGCAAAGTTTTTTTTATTAGCTTCCATTCCATTTTCACATCATCACCGCTGCTTTCCACATAAAGCTACACACACTTCCAATATTTTCAATAACTTATAAAACATCACCATTTCAAAGTGTTTATACATGTTTTATTTCCTCCAGCAGTGTGGAGAAAGTGTAAACATTTACACATAAAGCATTCATACAGGCTTTCATTCTGTTAAAAGATTAACAAGAAAAATTCGAAGAATTCAAACTTTTTTTTATATTCAATACGGAAAAAATGAAAAGTATATAAAATGTAAAGCGCAATGGCCTGGATTTTCTGTAAATTTCTGGAAAAAAGTGGTTTTAACAATTCAAAAGTTTATTTTCCCTTCTTATTTGTCAAATGACGTATGTTTCCATTGTGACAAAATATCCAATGTAATATTAGAAAAAAGGAAAAAATCCACCGTCAATTTTTCTCGATTTCATCGTTCCGTACACTTTACACCAAATGGTTTTTTTAAAGTCAGCCAGCAACCAAGGTGAAAGTAAAATATGGGGAAAAGGTAAGTTTTTTAGCATTACCAAGAAAATAAGCAATCATGCTTGCTACCATGCCAATATTCTGTAATAATCGACATATTTCTGTACACCAAAAAAATAAAAATATCCCACAAAAGTTTAGAGGAATTTCAATGGTTAGTAAAGCAACCGGTGAAAGTACGAAAATTAAAGTGGCATGCCAATGTATTTTATACGCCTTTTGTGTGTCCAAATTGAAATTGTTGTGACAGCAACAATGCTTGGTGTAAAAAAAACATGATAGTTTTGATGATTCTCTTTAGAATCCGTTACTTATGGCTTAGTACGATGCATGTTATGTAAGCTATGTGAAATGTTTTAACTGACATGACGTAAATCTTCATGAAAAACAAAAAAAAATCATTGAAGCTAAACTGGAGAGAAGGTTTAAGTAAAAATACATATTATAAGATGTAGTCATCGTCATCGTCATGCTTTAAGTGACGGGAAGCATGTTTTGAACACATTTCAATTCAAAAAATGTTTTCTTCTTGTAACATGTTCCTGTGTACATACTGTGTTTACTGGAAAATGTAATTTTTTATTCATGAGAGTTAAAATATTATTTTTTTGGCTGATGCTTTTTCATGTGGAATAAATTTAATTATTAATGGAAGAATAAAGATGATGAGCATGTCTTGAACTTTAAGTTAGGCGAATGCTAGCTGACTGCGTGAGTATAAAAAAATCTTTGTATGGGTGATGGTGAATACTAATAAGGAATAGGAAAGAAAGTCATGGTTACTTTTCTTTTGTAAAGTTTTGCTTTTTCGTTGTTGCTTCAGAAAAAAGTAAAGGTATTCAGTGCTCCATGTATATAAAAAGGATGACTGATTTAACACGAAAAGCTATTGTGGTGTTTTTAGAATCTCAGAGACACAGCACAACAAGCATGGCTTTTCCTTTTCAATCTCACGGAGCGGAGCAAAGGAGGGAGGCTGCTTGGAAGTTTATTTTTAAAGTCAGTTTGGTGTGAAATTGATTTACATTCATAGAGGGCGAGGGCCAGGTCAATACAATGGAAGCCATACACATAATATTGTTGCCACATTTGCCACTTGCCAGATTGGAAAGCACAATACAATGCAATATTTAATGACGTTGATTCTGTCGGAAGTACGGAAATTGTGAAAGGAAAGTTATTTTCGGAAACTTGGTCACTGTTCTCAATTTACACTTGAAGCTCGAAAGCTCTTGTTATGTTGTCATTAAGCAGGGTAGAAAATAGAGACTCAGATCTTGAGAAAATTCAGCGCACTCATTTGAGACAGCAGACGCAAAGAAAATATTTTGACAAATTACTTGGTTAAATGAAATTATCTTTTGACTTTCTCTTTTCATCGTGTATAGTCTAAGGTACAAGCCTAACTACATTTATCTTCCTCATTTTATGTCAGGGCTTAGTTAACTTATTAGATTAACTGGCGTCATAATTATTATATAAGTACGTTTTGCTTACAAATTAATCAAGCCTACGTCCTATTTCATAATATAATTACACAAATAATTAAATATTTATGATTGCACCATGAATTTCGTTTCTTAATTTGTTCGCTTCCATCCACTCCACTAAATTTAGTCGGTATATCAATATCAGAATTGGCTAAATTTTCCTTTTTTAAACTGTCAAAGATCGTTGTTCCCAGATGGACGGACAAACCTTTATAACACTTTGATATGACCTCCTATCCCTATCTCACGTTCTCCATATAATTTTAAGAAAACAAAGCATTCATTTAAACTCTTTTGCGCAGTACCTATTCTCTGTTGTTTATAGTAAGTATTGGTAAATAGTGATAAGCTACACAAGCTTGCTCAAGCAATTCATTAAAATTTCTTTCCAACTGAATGGCTAATCAAATCATAGTAGTTACAAACACATTAGGTATTCATTGAATTACATCTCTGCCTACCAAACCAAACATTGAATTCTCGCTTACTAAATTGAATGATAAAAAAACACGACGATGACTAAAACGAAATCAACGACCTTGCACTGAACTGTAGCCTCGCGATATTACCGAACACCGTTACATTGACAGCCATAACATGAGGCAAAATGAGACATTATATACTTTTCCTACAGCCAACTATCTTTTTTTCATAGGATGTCCTTATCTCTTCTACTTTCACTATGACAACATCATAAAAATACTATTAGCACCTATCATATCAAAAACTAGATTTTCCTTGTGTGTTGACAAGCAAAATTGTTGTCACGTAAATTACCTAATTATTATACTGGCTACACCGCCATGAAATTGCAATCACACGTATTCTGCACAAGTTTTCCAATTTGCCCTGAAGACCTAAATAAATTTACGCATCCCTCCGTCGTCCTATAGCCACCCCAACAGCACCGTACAAAAATCTATTTTTAGCAGACTATAAAAAAGTCAAAGCTCATATACATCCCTTCGACATGCCATAAGGGACCCATACTTGAAAGTATTAAACCTAGGCGGCGTCGCAGCAACCTCATTGAAATGTCCAGTTGTGCCCGAATTATAAATGTTGTATCCCGGAATTATATGAACTCTGACATCACTGCCACCTCTCAAGTTGTCCCTGGATCTTCTCGTGAGAGCAACGGATGTTTTGCAGCAGCAGTAATGAAACAGTTGTAAATAGCATCTGCGAAAGTCTTTATTGGACAAGGCATTGATTAAACTGCTGAGACAAGGTGGTAAAATAGCTGGCCATAAGAGTAGTCCCTGAAGTGAAATTAGTTCGGAGGCAGTTATTCGACTGCTGTTAGTGTGATGGACACCATTGCCACTAAGCTGGAGCAACGGGGACATGGTCGAGCTTATTATGCTGCTACTTAAGCTGTTGGAAGAGCCCACATGGTGGTGGAGCATGGCAGCCGCATCTGTGGAAGAGACTGTCATTGTGGCGGACGTGGAAGCTGCTAGTGGCAACACCGAGCTGGAAGATTCCTGAGAGTGAGAAATGATCGCAATGAGTAAGGACGGACACCAGATGAGAAACCTGGCCAGCCAGTTCCAACAATTTGAAGTGACAAGGGCAAACTCTCTGGAAATCAGATAAGGTTTCGGTCGATCCCAGGATTTCATAATGTAGACGCATTTGAGAAATCCCAATCCTCCAACAAGTAGAAATGTTGTGAAACAGGTGGTAAATATTATAAGGGAGTGAATGAGGGATTCCCTGTCTAAGCCGCGGTCATCGAAAAATCCACATACTGCGTACATGGGTTGTGGCCACAGCAAAACGTGGAACAATACCAAAGAGCCCGAAATCACCCACAGTGTTAAGTTCAAAACTGTCACTTGGAACTGGGAACATCTGTACGGGGAAACGGGAGGAGGAGGGGAAGGTGGTGGTGGTGCATTGGAGCGTTCAGTGGAAGTGGATGGCAATATCTGAATTGTTATTGTAGATGAACGCAGCGTAGTTGTGGATGTGGCGGCCGTTGTGGAGGAAATTGAACTGGAGCCATGGCTGCTGCTTGGATGCTGTTGCTGGTGGTGATGATGAGAGTGTTGCTGTTGACGTTGTTGCTGCTGCTGTTGTCGTTGTAGTCGTTGTTGTTGCTGCTGTTGTTGCTGTTGGTGATGCTGCCTCCGTCTTCGATGTTTTTCCACTTGCTGGAGTGTACTCAATCGGAGAAAGTTTTCTATGCCTACGACTGCAGTGAACACTGCTGCCGTCATACAAGACATTTCAGCGACGGCATACTGAAATCTGCATAAATTCTCAGAGTTTTCCATTTGCGACAGGATCGCCACAGAGGAGGCTGGCAACATGAAGGTTGTCGCGAGCAAATCTGCTAGTGTCACGCTGACAAGGAATGAGTTTCCTGGAGAAGCAGGGGGGAACAAAAAAAAACAAATAATTTTCTATTAACTTTTTTTTCGACTCAATAATTCGGAGAATTCATTATGTTGGGTTTTTATTTGTTTTTCTAGCAATTTCATTCTATTTTCTGCATGCTACATGGGTATTCTATATGGCCTTGTCTTTTTGGAAAAGGAAATGTCCATAAAAAAATAGCAACTGGACTGAACTAACTTGGATTGCCTGGCTTGAATCTAAGTGAATGAGCAAGCGAGTCTCTGGTTTGGTTCAACAGGTTTTTTCTCCCTCACTCTTTTTCCTCAAAATGTTCAGGAAACCATGCATAGTGTATAGTAACCACAGCATGAACATCAGCCTTGTAGTTTTTTATGGAGTTAATAGCCTTTGGTGTGTGTAGCTCAGAGTAGACCAAACCATGAGCACAAAAATATCCAACCATATTCCCTGATTTACCCAAGCATTAACAATTTACTAACTAAACAATATGTACCATACCATACCATGCATTCATAATAATTACCGTGAAAACAATTTAACGTAATGAACGAATAATTATGATTTTGGGGAGAAAATGAGATTTCGTTATGGAGAATATGTCATTTATTCCGGTTTTTTGGTTTGGGGTCCATCCTCTCTCAATCCTCTTTATCTCATTATGTCAATTCTATTATTCCATTTATTTCATTGAAGCGATATATACGTCAGTTTCCTGTCATTTCCTTTTCAGAAGAGAAAGAACAACATATTTCCCTACATTCCCTAGTGCCGCATAGAATATTAAGCAAAACCGGACATGGCGCAGATTGCAGCAGTTTTTATTATCATTTCTTCTACTAACTATGCTATATCCAATATTTAATTATAAGCTTTGCCTTAAAAGAATGTATATAT
>JAQFZG010003299.1:0-13972 GCA_034695465.1 Entomobrya nicoleti | reverse complement strand
TTAAAGCTATTTGAGATATTTAATGAATAGAGCATTGCAATGAATGATCCCATAAGAATCATGATACATACTAATAATCAGTCCCAATCCGCTTTATTTTTGCTTAGTAGTAGTATCAAATACAAATATTATGTACAAAATACTTATGTAAGTTTCAGTTATCTTTATCTTCATCATTTTGCGACACTTCTGTCACCCAAAGAGAAAGCCGTTCGCTAAGGGTACTCGTGTAGCCTAGTCAGAATCAGACTAGAATTAGATTTGCCTCAGCCAACTGATCTAATTAAGGGTGTTTACCTAGTCTAACAAAGTCGTATAGCATAGCACAAAACAAAGTACTGTCAGAAAAGTTGTGGTACATAAGGCAACATATAGTGTACGTATGTAGTATACTCGTGTTATCTAATTTCTTCGTTATAACTCCCACAAAAGACATTTTCGTACAGTACCACTTTCGAGCTTTTGATAAAGTGGCCTTCCAATTTTATCAAATATTATGAAATAGATTAATATACAAATGTGTTTTCTAGCCAGATGGTGACTCTATCTATGCATAAGCACAATGAAAGCTGAATAAGCACCTACATACTTTCAAAATGTCGCAAAATGTCAGTTGTAAAGTGCCTTCCTCTTCACAGTGAGATATTTCAATTCGGTCTTTTACAATTGAAAAACACGAGTTCATAGAAACATTACATCATTCATTCTACTTTGTCATTTTCAGTAATGAAACCATTTTGTCTATTGTCTTCTCATCCAACCCACATGCGTTCTACCTTTCAAACAGACAGATGGAACTGCCAAATAAATTTAATAGAAAGATAAATTTAGAATAACGTATTATAGCAGCATAGCATCATTTAGTCTTTGTGCTTATGGGAAATGTTAAGCTTCCTATTCCCAATCCCAAATCTATTACAAATGCATGATTAATCTTCAAATGCGAATGAAACCTGTATGAACTATCTGTAGATATCATGTTAAATGCTACACCACGTGCACAAATTTGGATTCTTTGTTTTCTCGATCCAGCGATTACACTGCTTTTCTCATTATGTGACAGTGCAGTGGAGCTGTAGCTAAGCAGAAAGGCTACATAGTCAAGATTCCAGTAGTAATAGCTTTTATTACTACAAAAGTATCAATCTCAAGATTAATATGATATTTTAATGGAATCTATACGACTCCTCTGTGCATTACATTTATTTTTAGACCACCAACTTATTAGGAATGGCATATACCACACAATCTTAACTTAACCAACCACATGAACTGAATATATTTATGAATCCCAGAGATACGCTATCCTGGAAAATAAAAATAATAATAGAGAAAAAAGCATATAAGCATTTTCCTTGTGAAGATAAATGGGTGGAAACCTGTACAGATTAATGGCGCATCAAGTTAATTCAAGATCATGCTCACTTCCTTCCTTTTATCTGCCAAGTTCCATTTCCATATAACGCTCCTTCAATGTAGCTACCATTATACTAAGCTAATACGCTGTGATGATCACCATCGTCTGATAATCATCATCAGACCTCAGATCTCTGTCTACATTATAATGCCATGATATCACGTTATATAATACTTAACGCGTCGTTACGTCCCGTTAAAAGTATGTCTAATAATAAAAAGGTTTCCAACAGCATAAGGAAATTTAGCAAGATTTTTTCGTTGAATAGCAAGATATTTTTAATGAGCTATATCCTTTAACTTTAACCTCATCGTATTATCTTTACTCGTGTTACATATGGGTAAGTCGTAACCCTCTTTGCCCAAGCCAACCTCCATTTCCTTTTTATATTTATGGTCATGGCTTCGGTATAATGAGGTCATTCTCCAATAAATGAACAATGTCATATTACACCTGCATCCGCTACCTTTACGATAAAATATTCAGCTCAAGGCATACTTATACTTTCGGTAATTCACAAACATAATATTCTCCTGCTTATGCCATAATAGCCTACTTGCTAATAAATTGGATTTTTATATGAGAAAAAGACCTAGATGCTACAAAGGCAGAGATACCATACTTTTAACAAGAAAATATAAATAAATGAAGAATTATTTCTCTTCGTTTCATTTTATATACAAACTTTATAACTCGAAACTTTCACCGTCACACCGCTCTACATATTACGCACACTTTTGATGTTTGCTTGATACAGACCAGACGACCTTTTTGGATGATGTCACATTGGGGAGTTCTATATAAATATAAATATCTTAAACACACACGCATATGTGTGTTTATTTGATAAGATCTATGTATCACATTATAAACTAAAGTAGGATTCCTACCAGCATTGCACGGTTAGAAAATTACTTACTTTAATTAGAAAAATAAATGCGTTCGGTACACAAGACTTGTCTTCTATAGATATTTTTGGACGGATGACTAATCTTGAGTGCACATACATAAGTACTTTTTGTAATTAGCAGTTTGAAAATATGAAGAAGAACATTTGTATCTGATACAAGCTAGGAAAAAATAATTTAGTTAAAAAATGAATACAACGATAAACCCATTCTTCTACCCTTCGTTTAGTTTAAACTCACTTGTGGTAATATGAATGTCGTAACTTTAAAGTAAATATGAAAAAACATATATTCATAATAGGAAGGACAAGGTTATGGTGTGGTAAATTTGATGCTGATATAATGGTGTGCTTTTTTATATTTTGGCTTAGACAACAAAACTACATCCATCCCATCACATATTTATTATTACATTTTTTGTTTGTATAACGTAACGTGGGATAGTGGAATCGGTGATATAAAAAAAGAAACTAGGAGCAGGGAGTTGTGAATATCACTCTAGGGAATAGTCTGACACTTTCCATCTTGGAGAAATTAATGGCAGAGAACAGGCTGCACCTTATACCAAATAATTTGTCAAATGAATGAAGCAAGCAGCAGGAGGAAAGCCACTACCGCGACTACTGTTTCTCTGCTCTACGACGACACAGGAAAAGGCGAGCAGCTCAACAGACACTTACCAAACATACAAGGTGTAGGTTCTCTCCTTTCTTTACTATTACAATGTTGGCATGTAATATGGTCGTATCTTACTATGGACTAGTAAATGAAACAATAACAAGATGAGTTTGGTTCGGGAACGGGAACAAAATGACCTATATACATACATGACATACACACTCGAGAAAAATATTTTTTAAATGTATATACATTAAATAATATACATGTGCTGTGTCGTTTCTGTTTCTTCTTTTATGTCCAAACCCTGTTTGTAGAAAACCTGGATCAAAAACAAAAAAGTACAAAAATAAGGTTTGGTTTTGTAGTAACATGCAACCGGAGGCCCCTTAACATTTTTTCCAGTTAATAATACGCAAGCATTTTCCCATGTGGAAAAATTCAATTAAATCTTTTATTCTTTTTTGTCATTAGTTCACAAGACGGATCTTACGTCTTATCTATCTATTTCTTTTTATAGATCTGTAATTTTTCATATTGAGAATTAGAGCTGAACAAAAAATTCTTCGAAGGGAAGGAATCAAAAGAAAAATGAAGAAAATCAAGTTTTTTTGTGTTCGTTTAGATTTTATGATAAATGATGAAAAGTCGAGAATACTCAATATCTCAAAATACGAAGAATAAGAATACTAATCAGACAGATTCAAGACCTTTTATGTGACAACAAGAGTGATGCATCATTTATACCATACCCACCATTTACAATCAATAGACATGTTACGTAATCAACTGTCAACACCCAACACGAGAAAATTAAAAGGAGCAAAGACAAAAATAAATTCTTTCATCTTAATAGGGACGTACAAAAGTCGTATTTGTTTCTTTTCATTCAATTCTTTTGGCAAGAAGATGAAACAAATCCAAAGAGACTGGAGACAATCTTTTGTCGAGAAGATGGAAACAAAAGAGGAATGACTTACATTCATGTTTTGGTGATGTGATATATAGCTTTACACATAGTAATGTCTGTTGGCATACAGCACATCAGATTTTTTTCCATTTTGCAGCTGGAATATAGCAGTAGGCACAGCAGCAGCAGTAACACACATATCAACCCAAATTCCTCCACATTCCTCATTAAATCCCAAAAACATTCACACTGTCCGCATTCCTGCATTCAACCTTTCATGTTCACGCTGATATCACTAAATCATCCCAGGCAAAGCCTTATGTGTAACCTCTTATTATTACGACCACTACTACTACTACGCTGCGAAGGAAACAGGCACTTATAGTTTCTGGATTGTGGAAACCGTTGAAGAAAACAGACCAGCAGCAGTGACTGTTTGTGTAGTGGAATTAACAGAAGAAGAGAGAAGGAAACAAAATAATTTTCTCGTTTTTTATACTGACTTTACATGACTGCAAACATTTCTCCTTTCTGCTGTGAGTGCATTGCGTTCAGTGTGTGCTGAGCTGTTGCCCTGATTGTGACGAGTGAAATGAATGAGGCACCTGCTATAATATATTAAATGTTTTACTCATCCTCCTGCCTAGTTTACTTATTTTGGACCGGTTTTCTAATTTCAGTAAAGTTAATAGCTCTCATCTCTCTCCCACTTGCCTGCCTGTCCACACATAAAACTCATTTGAAAGAAAATAATTCCTTTTGGAAAACAAAACAGAGTAGTCGCAAGTTGAACCAGCAGCATCACAACAGAAGGCTACACTTATCTGATGCGTGTTGTGTTACTTGAGTAATCAATCCAAGTCGTGCGGCGATGATAGGGTAGTAACCATTTATTTTATAATTTAATGCTTCTTCTGATCTTGTGTGAGATATTATTACACATCTCGAAGTCAAATATAACCTGGATACTTATATGCACACAAATTATAAAGTAAAATGAAAATGGAATATACTTTCAGTTCAAGCTTGTGTACTGTTATACAAACAACAATATACAAAACAAAAGCGTGTGAAACATTAAATGAGTCATTAAAAGGTTTTCCTTTGTCTTCACTCACATAATGTGCACAGTACAGATATGTGCATATACCACGTTTCCTACATTAAAAAGATCAACCCTATTATGACTAATACCGAGACCTAGTTTGGAGCAGCATCATCTGTGGTCCATTTTGTTTTCTCTTTTGTATGCTTTCATCTTTTAGCATTGTGATTGTGATTTATATGAGTTTACTTATTTCAAGAATGCTTACACAAAGTCAGTAGAACAAGTTGGCTTTGGTTTTCACGTTCTCTCCTTTTATGTCCTTAAAAGCACACGTGTTATGTGTATGTGTGTGCTAGTCTGGCTGTGCTCAACTCATAACGTTGTAATGTAAGATATTTCACCGGACAAAACGAAAGAGGAATGTAAAATGTAAGAAATTCCATATGGCATCAAAAGGGAAACATATCATATTATTACTACTATGTATGGCGTATGTTTTTGCGCCAAAAAGATTCTACTTTCTACTATAGCACACAAACATAGTTTTACTGACTACGTTTTACAATTTCTCCTTCTGGTCTTCTTCAACAAGTCATCAACATTTAGCCTTTAGCAGTGAATTTTTTATTATGCAGCGGAATACATAACTCAGCCAGTGAAAGCATGGGTATGTTAACAAAACAATCTTTTTATTGCTTGATGGCACTATACTAGCAACACGGTGGTGGTTTTTCATGTTGTTGATTCTGAGGATGGCGACGATGATGGTACAATATGTGTTTTTCGGTTCTTCGCGTAACGCACACCGCACCACACACACAGTAGTACACAAAATCTCGACAAACTTCACACACACAAGACATAAGTGCCAAGTGTCCACACGTACGCAAACAAACATGCACAAGCACACGACACTCGCTCACGAGCGAGGAACTTTTATAGGATTCCTAAATTATTAGCTTCTATACGTAACTTTGAACTTTATGGTGTGTGAATTATGACTCTCCATTTGTCCTCAACCAGTTCTCTCCTATTTCTTCTTTTTACTCAGTTTCTCTTCCATAACAGAAAAAAGACGTGGATAATACAATATCAGGAAGTAATATAAGCTACGTTGATGTAATGTACGTAGAACAATAAATGGACACGGTATGTATAAATATTATACTTATGCGAACGAAGGAATGTCCACAGTTTTTATGGTATTCTATTCTGGTAATGTTATTGGTAGATGTAAGTATTGACTGTAATCATGTTCTATATATAAGTATAAGTGTGTTGATGCAATAAAATGTCTATCGGTTCACATGTAAAAATGGAATTGATATAAAATGTGGGAATGCCCTGCAGAAACTTCAATCAATGAGTGCATACCCCTTCATGCATGTATATGTAGCAGACTTTATGGAATGTTTATAAGTAATATAAAAAAGAAGAGTAACATCGTATAGTAAGTCAGTAAGAACCCAAATTATATCTGGATAAATATCTGCACATCTGTAAATAATAATATGTTTTGTGAATGTGTGTTGATGATGTATTTATGCACTCAACTCACAATGATATGACAAGTGAAAGTATATCAGTGAAAGGAAAGAAAGCTTATTTTTCGGGTTTTATTGTTACGTATGGTGAAAGTGGTGAGTGAGTGAATTCATTTGCACATGCACACACCAGACCAACCACATGGAGAAAACGCCTGTGTTTGATGATGAAGTTTGTTTGGAAAGAAAGTAAAGAAGCAACCAGTGCCAGTGTGGAGCTGGTTCGTGGTACTTACTCTGGAATTTCACAGGAATTGTCCACATGAAAAGGAAACATCAACATATTATAAAAGTATACATGTATGTTGCATTTTTAGGTCTGTAAAATTGTAGATTCCTTAGAAAGTTTGATACAGATTCAATGGAGGAGCCAAATAACCGCATGACTATGATTCCAAATAGTCAAGTTAGTTGTGAAGAAAAAATGAGGTTTCTAGACTTTACTTACGTTACACATTTTTACGAAGGGCCGCTGTAATAGTGCGGGGAAGTGTTGCGTAAAATCGAAATGTCAACTTTCTTTCATAACGTTAGAATTTTTTCGTATGAAAATCACCATCACTAAAAATGAAAGTTGAATGACATGTCTCATTCTGTGTAGCAAAACATTTCGAACTGTTTTGGCGGATGTGTGTAGCGATGAACTGACGTTTATAGAAAGTATTTTACTTATCAACTGAATGATATTACACGATTCGTGCTAACTGGCGAGATGAGAAAGCATTTGGTAAAATGCACATAAATGCCACATGGCTCAATATACATGCTCCTCTTCCCGTTTTTATTACGTTTTATATGTACTAAAACTGTTTAGTGAGAGTGAAAAGCATCTAATAATACAACAGACTCTTCTCATGTCGATTTATTCTGTATAGCTAGATTAATACAATCCTCCCGATCGTAATATTACGCTTGGTAGGGACGAACTGGAAGCATTTTGACTCGCCTTTCATTTTCATATATGCTCTTTTTCTGGATTTTATCTTTTTTTTGCTACATTGTTAATTTTAAATTTAAAGCAACGAAATTAACTACATTAAGCACATATATGGTGTATTGAGATAGCTCGTCACTACAACTGGAACCCTTATTTAGCTGAATGACATGAATGTGTTTGTACTTTTTCAGTTTTGCTTCATAATATAAACGAAATCGTGACCAAAAAATTCCCCACGCATGTTTATGTTATTTACAAGTTGGTGGGCTCTGGGATCGACAACAACAAGTATTTGCATGTCCTTTAACTTCACTTGTGTATATAACCGCGCAACAGCACCAGATGCATCATAGAAAAAGACATCATACATTTGAGCAGATTATGTGTATATGGGGCGCCCCGAGAATTAACGAACTCAAGGATGTATCCATTATCCATATATGAATTGTAAAATAAGGTTACACTCAAAATTTCCCAAGAATAAGCCAACTGTTCACATTAAACATGCATGGATATACTTTACTAAGTGGCTGCTTCTCAAATTGAACACTTCACAGACAGATCCTTGCCTGTAGAGAATTTTTGTTTGAGTGAAAATCATAGAATATAAATTATACCCTGGACACCTTTTCCCTGTGTGAAACACTTGTCTGGTCACAGCTTTCCATTGTTATGCCACAGATTTAGGAGATGTTGGCTTTTTCAGCTTCTGCCTCTACGTAGAGGAGAAAAGAGAAACAATTCATGTCGCGTGTTTTTTTGCTGCCACACTACCAAACAAAGTAGACAACCTTCTAGCTTTACTTTCTTTTCGCCTCTTGATCTCTATATAATATAGTACTACAAGGGGACTTGCTTTATTTACACATTTGCATAGTACATAGTAAAAACGCTATCAGACTTATTTGTGTACACATTTAAGCTGAACTACGTTATCCAAAACCAAGTGACTGGACTGGATCACCGTGTATATGAAGCAGTATAAATGTACGTACCGTACTTTCATTTTTAACCCGTAAAACACTCATCCGATTATTCGACGTATAATCGCATTTACATATTTAGATTTCTTATTACAACAAAATAGATGTTTTCAGAGAAAGCAACAAAATACGGGGAAAATTTAATAGTTAACGGTTGTATGATGGATAAAACTTACACTAAAAGTTCTGCTCAAGCTTGTACATATTTAGCTTTTTCGATATTCAAACCTGTACACATACACGAGAGTTTTGTAGCGTTATTCAGCAGGATTCACAATTCACAAGCCTTACATTTGGGAATGGTCTTCTAATCTGCATTCCTTCTATCCTGAGCTATTTTAACTCTTTTTCAGGTTTACTTTTGTTGCAAGATCTACATGGTATGTTGGATGAGCTGTTTAGCCATACAGATGACATCGTATACATTATACATACATGAAGTTTAAACAATGTTTATGATGTGATTTTGGCTTTTGTGGATTACTTACCTAAAACCTGCGCGTGTGTAAACTATGTATTGTTCTAATACTTATAATTGTTATAATAATAATTGTAATTGTTCTACCTACTATACAATAAAAACTTATCAACCTTCAATAAAAATGAACAATTTTCTTTTCATTACCAAGTACTTTGACATATCAAAAAGATAAATTAAGAAATGGTTGACTTATAGAATCTTTTAATCTTTAGTAAAGATTCGTTTGCACTCACTCTTACATCGTTTTGGAATAAGTGATCTTGCATAATCTTTTCTATGTTTCTACAAACTTTATATTAATTTCCAGTGTGAACGTGTAGTCCGTTACTGATGCTGTGTATTTCAATTTGCATATTTTGTCCCAGCTTGGTACATTTTTAGTGGAAAGCACAAGCATCGAACTTAAAAAATGATAGCCCACGCACAAAAAAACTACAGCTTTCTAATTAAATATTGTTGAAAGCTTTTCAAAGAAAAATGATTTAACTTTTGGATCACAAACCTAGCAAGGATAATATTACTAAAAATGGTTTCACTACTTTGTAGTTTTGTTTATTCAGACAACTGGAAAATACACATTTTTTCTTCCTTTATTAATCTTTTCTAGGAAGGAAAATATCGCGGAAGGAAGTAAAACAAAAATTCATCATTATCCTACTTTTTATAAATAGTTTGCAAATTGGTACATGGATTGAGCTGTAAATGCATTCAAAATATGAGCTCATCATAAATTCCACGAGTACTTCAATGATCGGCTGAACTGAAACATTTCCAGTCTATTCAGCGTTTCTCCAAATAATTTCATCATATCAAGGAGACAGTTTGCCTGGAGAAAATTACTTTTACGATGATGACGATGATCGAATATTATTGAACGTAGTTGAGTCTCTTTTTAGACAAGTGACAGTGGGGGAAGCTTATATCATTCATGTCATTCACCATCATCAGTTTCCTCCAGTTTATGAACATGCGTACATACATGATAATGCTGGGATATGTCTTTCAGAGAAAACAAGTTTACTTGGAGAGTTGAGTGACTTTCCACTAGACTTCCTGGCACATTATTGCTTCGTTGAATATACATTCAATGTCATCTCCGACTCGCACTCACTCCAACGATCAATAATTTTCTGCTCATTTTATATATGTAAAAAGTAGCATCATACTCATTCATACAGGAGCGTCACGTCATCATTTTTGGCAATTTTTATATATATTAATTTTTTAGTGTGTGCAAAAGTAAAATGTCGTATGCAAACATGTACTTACTGATCACAACCACGTACGGAGCTGAAACAAATAATGATTTAATAATTATAAATATGATAATATTTGCTCATTGTTGTTGTCAATGAAAAGCGCTTTTGAATGACATGTTGCATGTATGAACATATGCTTAATGTTACACAGTGGTGTTTTCACCTATCTGATGATGTGTTAATAAAATCACACGAAAAAAGCCTACTTCTACAGCTTAGCAAAATATAGTATAAACTCGGTTGGCATTTCTCTCGTTCATGATGAATGATGAGCCACAATCTCCAGTCAAATACCCATACAATGTATAATTTAAGTGGGGATTTTAATAAAAACTACACTTAGATACTATGTACATTTTTTTGTATGTGCATAATGTACATGAAGTAAAAAACGGCCTGCTTTATCTTCCGAGTCAACTATTTTACAGAGAGCAGTAATGCATAATATTCTTACCTCGTTTGTTCTAATTACCATACTCAATAAATCATCCCCTCTTTTGTACCTTTTTAATTTTATTTTATGGCATAAATGGATAGATGAGTTGTTAACCTCATAAAAGTCATTCAAAAACAAAAAAGTAATCAGCCACCCAGTAGCCATCACCTGTTTAATGTCCATTAAGCCACTGTGTAATAATGCCGCCTTGTGTAACTAGTACATAAAAAGTCAAGAAGCATTCCTAACTAATTGCTCAAATCCTGTATGCGTTTTAAATTATTTTTATAAACAGTTAAACGAAAAGTCCAAGCTGTTGGCCAGACTCAACCAGCATACCAAAATCCATACATATAGCATAGCAGAATTCAACAAGTATACACGCAAGTCTATTATATATTTACATATTTTTTCCCTTTGTTACATTCAATACGACAACTACTTACCAAACTAAATGAAAAACGACCAATGCGCATGTATTACGTATTCTAAATTGGTTTAGTGTTTCCTCACAAACACAAAAGGATAAAAAACAAATGTTTGATCTGTAGTCTGATAACAGAAGGAAAACAATTTAAGTTCAGGTACTCCTTCACCATTTTTACTCTTGAATGAACACCCCTGTCATCCCTTATCATCAGTAATATTTCAAAATGCCGAATAGCTTTGTGAATGACTGCATTTTAAACTCATTCAACGTACCTTCGTACCTCCAAAACTAAATTACTTGTAGGTAATGAAAGTCAACATTTTTAAGAAAACTATGTATGGGAACACCTAAAGTAGCTACTTGTGTTTACAAAATGCATAAGAAATCTAAAAAATTTCATATCTTGTAAACTTGCTGATATTTGCTTGGAGTGTTTTCCAGCGTTTAAAAAAATGCACACTCTTTAGCGTCAAAACAAGAATTCCATTGTTTGTAAAACACAAGATTGTTACTTGGAATTGGAAGTACGTTGAGAAAACAAACTACAGCATCATTCATTGAAAGATTTCCTCAGAAAATCGTTCGTTCTCCTGTTAGCAGCAGCAGAAGTAAATAATGATACTCTTTTAGGATGGTGATGTGTGTTTTAAGGTAAAGGTTATACCATGAGCAAGCACAGAAGCCAGTAGTTGTCAGCTCCGTAAAAAGGTGAACTAATGGTGTACCCAAAGCAATATTTCAAACAAGATGGGCAATTCAATTTCTAAGAAATAATGAACAAGAACAAGCAATGATTCCTACCTACTTGTTTGCACGCGTCCCCCATTTTATAAATGCATAGCCACACAAGTCAAAGTCAAGAAACACGGAACAGAAGCTACAGACGGTAATGCAATGGTCAACCATTCGAAAGAATAAAAAATTATTCTCATCTTCACGAGCAATTGTCTTGTGCTACTCACCAAGTTAGAGGGGGAAAAAATGATGATAGGAGTGAAACAACTTGAATTGTTAAACCGGTATTTCGTAAAAAGCAAGTGCATTCAGCTAAATCTGTGATGACTTCTTGGTTGCTTTTGTAACAAAAATAAAACAGAGGCTCGCAAGGGTTCAAAAGTAGTGATGCAATGCTTTGTAAACTGCATTAAATATTCATTTAACTAACAAATTCTTCCTACATCTGCCACAATGGGCAAATAAATATCAAACGCCATCACGCTCTTGTGCTCATTTCATTCCAAGGTAGGTTTTCTAAGACTTCATTATTTGTGTGCACTGTGCACGAACGTCGCAAGTGATGTTCTGCTGGCATGTTGGTGGCCATGCAATCCAATACAATGGTAGTGTTTGTGGTTGACTCAGGGTGGTAAAGTACAAAAAGTACATGAGTATTATTATAATTGAAAAAAGCTATTTGTTCAAGAATGCTAACAATGCACTTCTAACAGATAAGCAGTAATTATGGTGTTGAATATAGCTTGTTGTTGACCCTTTGATTCTCAAAAGAATGGCCGGTTCTCCAGGCGTCGTTGTCGGTCGCCTGACGGAATTGAGCAGGCACAGCGGTGTATAATAAGCATAATGGAAAAGGTGGCTACTGTTTAAACAGATTTGCTCTCTCATTGTTTCAAATGGGTAATGATGTCCACACAGCAGGTATTTAATAATTTAAGTTGCCCTACCAGGAAAAGCGTTATTATACCTCCCAGCCTTTTACATAAAAATTATTATACAGAATGGACCCATCTAGCGCTCACCTCACGTCGAGAATTGATATAACAGTTTAGTAATTTGATATAATCTTGTGAGAAGGAAGGAAAGGGTAAAAACAATCATAATCATAAGTGTACAAGTCACTGTGCCCAAGATGCTTTTCAGTTCCCTTATTGCAAGAGTTAAATGAAAGACTCGTGGAAGAATGCTAAATGTCGATGGACGAAAGACATTGCTTATTTTCAGTCGCATCGTATCTCTCTCATTCTCATGGGTCACCAATTATGTGTTTTTGTGTTTGTCTTAAGTCTTTTGGACTCAAACACAAGTCAAGGAAAAGTAGCTTGATACTTTTGTTCGAAATGAATTACAAGTTGCTTTATTAAAGTAATCATGAGAAAAGTAGGTATGATACTTTAGGTCAATATGTACACTTCAATTTTTCATGCTCTTGTGGTTGTTGAATGAAAAGATTTATTTTCCCTTTCGTCTCATAATAATAATAACACCACTTTTCCAACTTAAGTTGACTTCAGCTGCTGTGCTTGCTTAAAATATTTTCTTTTAATGAAAGTGAAATTACATTTATGCAACGTTTTACGCAATCACAAGCTTTAGTAAAAGAATAGTGTTTTGTCAGACTTGAGAGAAATAGTTTTGATAAACTGAAAAGTTAAAAAGATTCCAACTTGGGGACTTTTCTGTGAATATTTTAACGAATTTAAAATAAACTCTGGTAAAATAAAGCACGTGCTCTCGATATTGTTTATAGTCATTACGTATTTTATAAAACAGGGAATTTTGTTTATGTAAATATTTACACTTCACATTCCAAATTTATTCAACTGGCTGAATTTCTCGGACTTTTCCCTCGCATGTTTTGTTGGTAGGTGTTTTGGAGTCTGGGAAAAGCACGGCAAAAGTGAGAGGTAGTTTTTTTCTATTCTGTCTGATCCCAGGTTTTTGGTCCCATGTTCTCCTACGTCAGCTGTTTCAAATTCGTATGCGCATACATAATGAACTACTTCATTTGAATCCATTGACAGAAAGGCTTAAGGAAAAGGTCTTTGGTTCTTCACTTTCTATTTTAGCTCTATGCTCTATGTGCAGTTTTATTATTAGTTTCTTCTGCTGCTGCAGACATGAGAAAAGTCGCGAGTCTTTGGGCTCGTGGGAAAATAAACTTAGCCTTTTTTCCTATAATCTTTTTATTCATTCATTCTCTTCGTTTATTATTTAGACTGATTTGGACACATGAATGAAAACGGATAATGCCACTACATATAAA
>JAQFZG010003298.1:0-13972 GCA_034695465.1 Entomobrya nicoleti | reverse complement strand
GACGGACAGACGGACGGACAGACGGACGGACAAACATGCTAAAGTCAATACTCGCTGAGCTTCGCTTTTCAGCTTCGTAATAAAATGTAAATACGTACACAGATTAACACAGCCTGACGCATTGCGAATGAGGTCGAATAATGAGGAAAATACACAAGTAATGAAAATAGATTACCCCTTCAACTCTAAAAGGATCACTTTGGAATCTTCTAAAATGTACGAATCTCACGAAACTGAAGTGGTTCTGGGTGCTTTGCATGGTACAACTTTAGGGAGAACGAGTGAAATTACGCATGATCAGTGAATTAGCTTATTGCTCACCAAATTGAACCGTAGTCAAATGTTTGATATCATATCATTAATTTATGTACATACAACATAATACATATATGCCCATTTGTGATCACTTTACGGAGAAAGTTTCCTTAATTTAATTCTACGTACAATTTTTGACAAGCATTTTATCATCATCATTTTACTTTATACTATAAAAGGAAAGTTCCACCAGTCTGTTATCTGGCTTATCACAACTTAATGATATTTTTATATATATTCATTGACAAAATATTCTCTTAGATATCATTATATACTTTAAATCACTCAATTCCATTATCAAACTTTCAATTTTAATACTTTGCTGACAAAAAATATTTCAGACAATAATAGCAAGTTGTAACTTTGTACATTCGATAGCTATTATTTAATAACTTGCAAAAATATTTATGATTCTGATTACTTCAAATTATTTTTCTACATGCTCATTGCACATTTGGGACTACTAATTCTAAAACAATTGTTTTTGGAGGTATATTATGTACTCTTAACATAAGCCCTTGCTTACTCATGCATGGGGGTAACTCAAGACTGATGGGTAGGATTTCAACTCTCTGAAAGTGCTAGATTTTGTCCACGACTCTCCTCTCCTTATAGCCGGACCTTTCATAAGAGGTAAACTAGGACTCTCATTGGTATCAACGTGTATGGAATTCATAGAAGCATAACAGAGACGATCCAAGTTGATAATAATGACATCTCGTAAGATGGAGGATTCAGGTCATCTAGATTTTATGGTTGTTTTTTACCAATGTCCTTACTTTAACTTTACTTTCTCTTTACGTAACAAAACATTGTATTTCTAGTTCCAGTACTTTCACTCACGAACAGTCATCATCATCAGTGTCATGTTATATCTGTGTTCAATAACATCCTTTCATCATAAAAGGTTTTCAATTTCCGTATTTCAAGGGACAGTGTTAGTGCTACACTTACCTAATAGCACAGTGTTAAAATTATTTATTCCTCACACTACTATTCTATACTGGCTTATCTTTTTACTGTGTGCAAAAGTAACATAAACCAGTTTACATAAAGATATTACTTGTTTCTTTTCTTACTCTCAAAAATACTGATACTCCATAACCCAGTCACCTAATTCCTTTTTTGCAAGCTTCACCTTAAAGTCAGTTTCGCCAACTCTCATAATACATTGGTCAATAACCTCAATTGTTATTAAGAGAAAGTAAAGTAACCGTTCCAAAGTCTAAACAGTTTTATCGCTTACAAATTTACAACACGATCTGACCTGTCCCTAAAACATCTTTGCAAGCTCTCTTTTACATCGATACAGAATGGCAGAGTGTAATATTTTCGACAAGCAATATCAATACATAGTAGTAAAAAAAACTACAAAATATAAAAAGTTTGTATATTTTTTGGTCCTGACTTTACTACCAGAAGTATTGAGTTAAGTTGTTGTTTACCTCGATCCCATTTCTCTAATACAAACAAGTTTATTGATACTCTATAGCTTCCCTAGTACCTCGGCCAGTGCTACTGCCTTTCATCAGCGAAAACGCTGTTAGCCCTGTGAGCAATACAAGTAAAGAGAAATGTGTACTCTCACACACATTTACTTTCTCATATGCACACAAAAAGGATAAAAATGTTGCATTCAATTGCAGTCCATAACGTTGTAGATTTTTTTAAAAAGAAAATGGCAAACACTGAAAACTTTTGCTCTTTTACTGCTATATACATAATTCTCGCGTGGACTGTTAGAATAATGAAGCTAAAGTGTAGTAAAAGTAGAAACTTCTTTTTTTTTCTATCTGGAAGAGTTATCCTCTGCTATTCTGCACAGTTTGTGTAAACAGCAATCTATAGTATTATTTTTATTATTATGGGAGTAAGTTTTTTTCTCCCTTAAGTTGAATAGAAGAAATCATAAAGATAAAAGCCTTCTTTTAGCATTAAACCAAGACAGAAAAACTAGAACATTAGATGACTTACCCATTTAATACGCAATGTTTACGTAAATACACATTGCGAATTTCGCTATCTTGCGTCCATTCCTTTACTATCGCTTTTACCTCCTACACAACATTAGTCTAGTAGTTATGTAGAAAGTACAACAACCTTCCGTTTACATTTGGTTTGTAAGCATGTTGGTTTTGTTATTTAACAAATACGCCAACAATACACAAAAAAATAAATATACAAACATGAACTGGTTTATATTTCCGTTTTCTATTATCCAAGATATAAACAATGAATTGGCAAAATAATGCGTGTATTTTGTTATACGTTTCCTTTTAATGAAATAAAATGGCACGAGCATAAATGAATGTACACATAGCGTCTTGTGTACATGCAGGTAGAAATGCTCTTGGGGGTATATGCTTCTGATTGCACAACAAATGTTTAAACACAGTGTAAAGATAGATGTAATCATTTTTATCTTTTGAAATACACATATTATGCTGTGTGTAGTGATCATGTACTACGATAGTATACGCTTTATGATTTCATAATATTATGCCGTGGTATGTTTGATTCCTTTATCTGCTGCTACCTATCATAATTCACTTGTTTTTTTGCATCCCGAGGGAGTAAGCTAGTCTTCCGAGACTAAAAATCTGAGAAAATCTTCTAGAGTTTATCGTTTAGCCAAAGATTCTATCCAGAACACCCCATTGACTCACTCTTTCGTTTAAATATACTAGAAATTGTGTATGGGAAAATAATATATAATAAAAGTGGGCATATTTTTTGTGTGTACGCATTACTTTATTGTGTGGGATGGGGATGGCCAAAATTAATTCTGCTTGTATCAACATTTTTCATGAAAATTCACAAAAGAAGCCCATAATATTAAGTATAACAAAAAAAGAGAAAGCTGCTCTCTTGTATATCTAGACCAAACACAAATCTTGTAAAGTCTTCTCCTCTATTCATTTTTTCATTGTTCTGTGTATTCCTTAACTACCCTCCCACACGACTCTAACAAAGTTATTAGAGAAACCAGGTGGAAATCTCCTTAGACAATTCCCTGTTGGACATATTGTACCAACTCCTCCTTATTTTGCTGTAGTAAAAGCTAACTAGACGAGAATGATGAAGCTTTTGTAGCTTAACTTGTCTTAGTATTTATAATGCCGAAAGAAAATAAAAACAGATTTAAGTAATGGGCTGTATAATAAAAGAAAAGGGAAGGATGCACAATACAGCACAAAAACACAAATATCTACCACCGCTATACAATTGCCTGTATAACAAAAGCAGTGGTGGAGGACGTTGTGGTGGCTGCTTTCTCCAACATTTTTTTAGCTGTTTATTGTTTGTGAATGCAACGTTTTCTTAAATAATATGACAGAGTTGACACAATTAAATACAGAATGATTAAGATTTTTCTCGAAAAGTAGGGGATAAGCAAAACTGTATGCTTATTGCGAATATTATGTACATATTATGTAGGTAAGTAAATATTATGATACATACTTTAATAGAATCGTTCTGCATTTCTGCGGCATGCAGCTTTGTAGTTGAAAAATGTGTACAAAATTCAATGTACTTCTAAATAGCATGTAAATATTTCGTTTTTTTGCCTTTTCTTGCCTCTACGAGTAAAAAGTGTGTAAAATGTCAACAAACAATCCATTTCACGGTTTCAAACTCAATTTTCAGTTTAAAGGAATGCTTGAAGATTTTTTTTCTTGTACGTACACCATGCGAAATAAAGTCAGTAAGGCAAAGTTTTGCCATGTCACAAAAGAATGACAGTGAAAAGAAAGTTTGAAACATGGAGAGATGGAGATAGTGAGGGAGAGTGGAACAATGATGATAGCGATGATGTTGCGACGTCGGTTGTCGCATACAATACACCTTTACATCGCCAGTCAGTTGAAACGGAAACAGTAAAAAGGTATGGATATACATAATAGTTAAGGCGGTTTTTCTCTTTTCCATAAGAAGATTCATCCTCTTTGCATGAAAATCTTTTTATAAAGTTGTAAATCAGCATAAAACTGACTTTCTTCGTTAGTGACTTGGCTGTTATGCTCTCCGTCTCTTACGTTATGGACCAGCTTGATGTCGAGAAAGTTGCGTGCCTCATTCAAAAGGTATTGGAAGAGTCTTTGTCATACTGAAATCACAAATCAGTTTAACTAAGTGAGTAGGAAAATCACTGTAAAAAGTATGAATACACATGAAACTATGAGTATGCCTTCTTCTTCTGACTGACACAATCAACAGAGACAGCGGGCTCTTTCCGAATAAAATCCACTAGCTAGTTTGTCAACCCATCTATCATATATTTCTTCATATATACCTATATGTATCTACATAATGTAGATCTCCTCGTTTTGGTTACCTTTTCATTAAGAGAAAGCAAGGATGGAATCAAGGAAGTAAAATATTCTGCCTTCAAACAAATTTCATGCACTACTTTTATCATACAAGGAAAGACAAAATGGTATAGCATCATTGGATTTAAATTCCAACAATCTTTCTGGTCTCAAAAAAAAACATCCCATCATCCTCTGTCCTTTTCTAGAGCACACAAATTTTCATCTCACTCAACATTTTCTGCATTTTCAAACATTATAATGATGGCTATAGAAATTTACGCTCGATGGTACATATTGTAATGTAGGCGGAAGCATAAGTAATGTGTTATGTGTTCAATGGTATTCATGCTATATACACGTGCTGTGCTGATAAAGGACAAAACAACAACAGGCTCCCTTATATGTGTTCAACATAGTCAGTCATGGAGTCAGAGAAAACACTCTGTCTGTCAGAGCTGGAGCGTGAACTAGGGAAATGTAATGAAACAGAGGAGAAATGCTCAGAGAGAAGTACATTTATGGTTCTTTTGGAACAAACTGGTGGCATTTATTTATTCGTCAAGTGAAAGGGAAAAAACTGTGATTTAAACTTCAAAGTTCAATAGAGAGCGCCAAAGTTAAAAGTGAAATGGACAGTTTCTTTGTTGTTTATATGGTTGAGCTTGAGCCGGGAAGCGAGAGAAAAGAAAAATAAATGCAGAAAAGGGGAAAGCTGCGAGTTAGTTAAACAACTAAAAAAAGAAGCTTGCCAAAGGAAAAAAAAGCTATACAAAATGCAAAAGAGGAAACTACCACCACCTCCACCAGAACGCAAAGGGAAAAGCAAAAGCTTTATCGTCTTATACAACCGCTTTTTAGCTGTTTGATTGGATATATATGAGACAAGCAGACACACTCGAGTATTCGCCAACATAAAATTGTCCTAGTCAAGCAAAGCAGGGCAGCTGACTATCATCAAGCAGACACGAGAGTCATAGAATACACACAGCAACTTGTATATAGCATCGGAATTTATTTTGTCTCTGAAAGACGGAAAAAAATGTGTGAGCCACCACCACCATAGCGCGTTGTAGTAGTGCTATATGTTCTCTCCTACAAGTCTACTCTCTACACCAAAACGGTTAAGTGTGGGGTACTTATAAGCGCAAAAACCCACCACTAAAGCCTGCTTTGTTAAACGATGGGAAAGTGAAGGAGAGAGAGAGAGAGGCGAAGTGAGAAAGAGCAAGGACTGAGAAACTCAAGAGAAAACTCTGAGTAAAACTTGGGAGCTCACCCTCACCAAACTTTAGTGCGTCTATCGAGTTCGTCTGAAACGCTTCATTCATAGTTTGTCTGAAGACGGGGAAAACTGTGGCATCAGAAGTTAGCTGCACCTGCAGCCACTCTATCGTAAATACATCTTGTTGAGCTTGTGGCACGAGCACATTGTCGTACCAGTCAAGTCAACCAGGAAGGAAAAGGAGTTTGTTTAAAAGGTACAAAATGCTCTTCAAGTATTTTTTTTGTTTCTTGTTAAGAAAAATGTGTTCATACAATTACCATATTTTTGTTGCAAAAAACATACATATTTATACATACGTATTATACACGTATACATAATTTGCAGTTGTGTATTTCTAGTAGTACACGTAGTACTTCATTTTTTCTTTATACATGCATATTTGTAACTGAATAATTTACCTGTAGTAATGCACAGGCATATATCAACATTGTTATTTAGGTTTTTTGTTGAGATTTTATTTTCAAGCACTATAGCGTTTACGGGTCGCTTCCTGTGCCTAACAAGAAGTTATAACATTCTGGTTTTTATTAGTAAAATACACGTTTCTACACATGTACATGTGACCGTTCCATTTCCAAGAGATAGATCGCGAGAAAAAAAGATATTTCATGATAGCAGCGGTGAAAAAAGTGTGGTTGTCTGCTGGCACTATATCGCCACAAGTATTTTCTTCGTGTAGTTCCACTAGAACAGTGGTATCTCTCCCAAGAGGTTAAATCATGCATCTCCTAATGAAAGCAGAAATCAAGATAAATCTACGAAATCCACATTAGGTTTTTATTTTTATTAGAATCAGCGTAGGCAGGTTGTAAAATTCTCCCGTATATACCGCTTTTGAGAGAAGATGACTATGAGTGGTTGGTTATTCTTCTGGTTTGGAACAGGAGTGTGGTTCCTGTACATGATGTTGTTCTCTCTCTCAAAAATTTACCGCTGTTATGATATAATAATTTACTAGATAAAAACAGCAAAGCTAAAGATGTTGCAGGAAAAAAAGTGGTTGTTTTACTGGTGTAACTTTATACGACGACGGGTTGAAAATAATACGAGCTAAAGTAATTTTCATGATGAGTGGATACGGCTGAAGTAAGTTATGGTGAGTGGGTGTACATCTTTTTTTGGGGGTATCCTCTTCAGACATCAGCAGACGAGCATCATATTAAATAAGCACATATCATATAGGTACATATGTACATGTTATACACACTGTACTGTAACTCTCTGTAACTTTTTCCCCATCCTATTAAACTGTCCTGATTATATTTCTTTTGTGTAAGCAAATTTATATTATAGGATGCAATTACAGAGCAATTGATGCGATTTTACCCAATTTTCTCAAAGACATTATACAACATGACTACCTGACCGCATTTTTGGTTGAAAAGCAGTTAGAAAGTGAGAGAGAGATAAAAATGTATAACCTTTCGTTGAAAAGAGCTCAAGTCAAAATAGCGTGTTATATAGTATGACAATATATACGATATTCTGCATATATATAAATGAAAAGGGATAGTAAATGGCTATGTTCATTTTGTGCGAATGAACGTATTAGACCCATCAACTGAATGGTTTTAAGTGCTACCGTGAAAATATAAATGAGGAAATTTGTGCGCGGTTCCCAAGAAAAAAGGTTAAGGGCTCAGTGATACTTATAGCGTAATAGACTTACTTTATATTTTCTCCCTCTTTTTTTCTGTATCTCTTCCTTTCACTCGTATCTTCGTGGAAGTTCCACTCAGTCAGAGATGCAAAGATAAATCTTGGAAAAGAATCAGCTTTTTCAACCCTAACCACCTAAAAAAAAGTATAGGTACATTCCTAATATTTTACATACTACTTAGCAAGATAAAAAAATATACATGTCTCATAGATTATTATAGTAATTCATGTTGCTTGCTATTATTGAAAGTGGCAAGTGTGAATGAATAGGTAGACCAACTTTAGGAGGAGCAGTTGCTGTAAAGAGAGGGAAATAAGGAAATGAGTGGAATAAAAAAGGCAACTGTGAGTTCACCTATTTTATGTAGAGCATATAACCATTATTATCATAGTTATTTCACTCTTTACTGCTTTCAGAGTGGAGAAAAGTGGTGCACTTAAGTATTTTTCTTATACCTTTTTTGTACACATTATGTGCACGCGTAAGCGAAAGAATAACCCTTCTGCTCTATCTCTGCTTGTTTCCTCCCTTGCTTGTGTATATGCATAAGTACAGCAGCAAGCAGTGCCACTAAACATTTCTTTATAGAGAAACATACAAAAAAAGAGGGAAAGAAGAGGTAATAATAATATTCCACTTACTTGTACTAGTGCATTTACCACCTCCATTCCCTTTCTTTTCTTTTTTTCTGCTTGTCTTACTGTTTCCTTTTGTGAAGTACACCGAAAAACTATTGTCTTTATCACCAGAGCACACACGAATGAGTCTCGCTGACACACACGGTCATAACAGTAAAAAGTGAACAAATTCATACGTTTAAACATGCAACCTCTCATACCAAATATGTGACATATAGTTTTTACCTTTAAAAAATATAAGCTATTTCACATTACATATCTTCCTCACACAATCATATCATTATAACAAAGACTAGATAGAAAAAAGAACATTTAAACAGTCTTTTTTCACATTCCCCCTACCTTTTTTCCTTTCCATTTTTATTTTCATTTCTTCAGTACTCCTTGACTGAAAAAAAGAGAAGTTTTTCCTTTTGTTTCTATTCTCACAATCTTCAAATAAAGTAGTGTATGTCTCTGATTGCAATGGGAAAAATAATAAAAAAGGGCTAAACGAAAAGTGAGTTGTATAAGACGATGAAAAAAAACGGTTAGTTTTCTGAATTTTTTTCCCAATCATTCTCATCATACTTATCTTACATTATCTTTCTCCTTTGCTCTCTCGATGTTGGATGATGCTCTTTCACCATACAATCATCTCATAGCAAGCCATTACATACCTGTACCACCACTCAACTCTAGACAGACAGGCACACGCTCTTTTTTATAGAAATAATATTATTATTGGTTCCTCCTCCTGCTGTTTGGATGGTGAATATTGCTCATCCTTTGGTTTAATATAAAGAGATAGTTATTGAAAGCTAAAGCGCTTTTCTCCCCAACTAGAAGAGCAGAGCAAAATCGGGGAAAGACAATAAGGTAGCAGCAAAGAAGCCTATTATTCCACTGAAATACACGCCTTTCCTTAACTACAGCAAAAAGGCTTAAATATAATAATATCATATAAATACACACACACATATATCTTTGTTCGTCGATCACATCACATCGTATAATGATTTTACTGTAACTGTTTCTCCTGTTCTGTTATAAAAACTAAGAGAACACCACCACCATCAGCAAAACTACCTGGAGTCATTTGATCTCGCAGATTTCCAACTAAAGAATACTCTTGCAGTAACGTAACCCTTTAGGAAAACCATCAATGCTTGTAAGTATCCACATTCTCATAGCACTAAGCTAAGCCTTGAGAGAAAGACACTAAACAATTTCTTCTCTTAGACAGCAGTACGCACACATATAGAATTGTGAATTGCTAAATGTATCTTTCCACGCGTCCCTACTTACACGGAGAAAAGCAGCGGAAAAGCTAGCATTTTATGTACATGCATATACGGGTTTTCGAGGAGAGGGGGTCGGGTGATCGGATACGGTTTTCCGTCGGATTTGTGAGATTGGAAACGAATGTATGTATTGAGGAATGTTGCAACTCCACTGTTTCATCTTCCCTACTAATACCATCGCTTCTTCCATTACGTACTTTAGGCGAGCACTTGTACTCAATAACTTGACTTGATAAGCGAAGATTTTATCAAGATTAGGGACTAAAAATACAAAAAGTGGCGATCCAACATCATCCGCTTACATAAATGAGTAGAGTTGAGAAGGGAAAGAAAAGAAGGCCAGCCATTAGCTCACTATTTACTACCACAAAAGAAATATATATGAGACGAGAAAAAGAATCCGTCGTGTACTAGCTTACAGTACATTATTAAAAAGTCCGTAAAATGTACTCCAAAACAGATAAAGTACATAAAACATGGATCTCGAAAATAATAAGATTAGAAACCAAACAGATCACCCATACATATGTACTGTTTAGCAGCAGCCGTGTGTAGTGGATTTATAATAGTTTCTCGCAACTTTTCTCTTATTCTCATTTTACATACCTATATACTAACATACATGCACATGCTTACAAACTATAAGGTATAAAGGATATTTGATTGTATTCATAGGAATTTACTGTGTGTATATATGTATATGCTTTTGGCAAATGGGAAATGTAATATTATTCTTTGCTCTCCACAGTAAATTGGTCAATGAAAACAGTAACAAGAAGAAGTAGCAGTGGCCAGTGGTGAAGAGGGCTGCAAGAAGAGAAAGGTAAGCAGAGATACCAAAGAGGATGATGATCATCTTTTGTTACTCCTTCTTCAACTACAGCACAAACCAACCACTACAGACTATAAAAACAAGCTAGTTTCTTTTACTCTTCTCAACGAACGACCGAAGACGGCATCTTCTTCTTCTCAACAGAAAAAAAAAGATACTCGTGAATTACTGAAAGAAAATATATAAAAAAGAAAGTAGCCGGAATAATAAAAATATAAGGAACTTCAAATAAAAGTGGCATGAAATGCTCCTACGTGAGCCGCATTCCCATAACATATTTTCGCCTACGAAAACAAGTATAACAGCATCTCTACAACCTAGCTCGTTCGAGTCATAGTAGTGGTTTTACTACTACCTCTACGTGATTGTGACTTTGACCAACGAGAGAAAAAAACACACAGTGAAGACGAATACAAAAAAAATAAACTTGCTTACTTTGTTACACCAAACACATTTAAGGGGGGTTTTTCTTTTTTCTCCTTCAGAAACACTAACATTATTTCTGCTCTGTGTGATTGTGTATGTGTACATCTTAACTTATTGTTAGTAACATTCACAAATAGACAAACACACACAGAAATCTACACAGCAAAACAAGTTTTCTTTGAGGTAAAGAAAGCGAGTAGGACGGGCGGCAGACATCAACCTTAAAACGCAGAACATTACGAAACACGGAAGGAACATCCGCGGCTAAAACAAGAGGAACTGTGCGAGAAAAAAAGGAAACGAAAATAAGTGAGGCGAAGAGGGCAAAAGGAAAAAAAACGAAAGAAGAAAGACGTACGAACTAAATAGAGACAGTTATATCTACTGTGGGAAAAACAAGTTCAAGTTGTGTTGTAAGACAACTTGAGATAATTGCCCAACATAGTAACCACCTCGTAGAGACGATTTCCCTTCTCCCTTGTAAAAATCCGTAATTTCCTGAAAAATAGACTTGATGGTAATGCTGGCAGTAGAAGATGTGGTGAGAGACTGCTAAGACGGGGGAAGAAAGAAAAAAAAAATCACCTAGAAAAAGCATTTAGCAGCAACTTTGATTTCGCTATTCACAACTTTTTACAAAAACGAAAACTAACTATACCACTTCAGACTTCAGTAGACATACATACTAGATTGCTTTCTTCGTTTTTTCTTCCATTTTAACCACAACACAGCAGCCCACATCGTCAAAATCATCATCGTCATCATCATCCCATCATCAATCCCATACCAACTCGCCACACAACTTTCTCCGTCAAAAACAGAAGAAGGTAAGAAAACGAGTCTTTTGATATTTAAAAGTTTTTCCACAGGTAATCATTTGGATTATGTAGGTACACAAAAAAGAAAATTAGATGTTAGCTCAAAGTTTATATGGTGAGTAGTACCACCACGGAAGAGATGCTTCACAGAATTACTTTAGGTGTGGGGGAAAGGATACTCAAGAGCACGAATTCCTAGACTTATATTCATATAACGATGGGAATTTTTTTTCTATTTGGTGATGATGGTGGGTGATACAAGTCTAATCAAACCGAAAACCTCATTCATTTTGAATGTTTTTTTCTCTTCTCTTGATGTGCAATTCACACAGCTTTTCTCTAAATGTATATTGCATACCATTTTAAGCATCGTTACAATCGCTACTGCAATGTTGAATGTTGTTTCATCTTGTTCCTTTTCTATAAACTGGATGTGCATTCTATAGTGAGGATCATGATTAAATATAACACAAGTGTACAAGTTTTCTCGTTGAGAAAGCAGACAAGAACGTGTTTAGTGTACTTTGCGCGAATGAACAGGGAAAACCGAAAATGTTCTGGCACGTACAAAACATATAATCTAAAGCTGATAATAGTAGCAACAAGATAAACCAAAGTTAATTGATTCGTTATTAGAAAACCAATTTCGTTGCGGGAAAATTGAGTTGAAATTGCGAAGGTATGCCGTGAGTACACAAAAATGTAATGAATCAATACGAAAGAGAGAAAAGATGGTGTAGGTGTAAAGTAACTGGTCTGATGAGTTGTGTTTTTACAAGTATCCCGTTTAACAGCCTAAGATATGTAATATGTTCAGTTAAGTTAAGAGTAACCCCTACATTCTATGGTGTGCACGTAAACTGTATGTTCACTAAAAACAGTATAATTACAAGTTTTTTTTTATTCCGTATGTTCTTGATCCAATTTGTGCGCTACCAATCAGACGAAAAAATAACATGTTTTGTGGAAATAAAAATACAAGGGGAAAGTAATGGCGATGAACTACACTTAATCCCGTTTCTAATAATTGTGCATATTATTGTGGTCACTGGTCATCTTTTTCCTTCACATGCTCATCTCCTACTCTTCTCTTCAGGCTACGGGAAAGGATCTATTCATGCATTAGATTTCCAAGACTGCATTCATTCCATACTGTTTGTCTTGCCACGGTTCACTTCCTCCAAAGAACGAAAAGCGACTTTCAAATCCAATGTGCAGTATTCCTGTAAATAGGACACATATGTAGTCAGAATAAAAGGGGGAAAGCGGAAATTCCCATTGCGATCTCACCGTTTCTATATACGTATGCACTGTGCAGGGAAAAATCCCCTAGTGGCAATTTCCATTGGGGAACCTTTATACAACTTCTGTTGAGCCGCTCTCTCTCGTAGAAAGGAACTTTCTATTTTCCTTTTTCCGCTTTGTTGTATCTCTTCCCTTTTCTCTCCATCTGTATAATCATAGTGGCGCAGCGAAAACAGGAAGAGCAAGATCATCGTCATCACATCAAAAGGTAATAATAATACCATATCTGAAATACGAGTAGAAGTTGCAGCAGCAACAACAACGCAACGTCACTTTGTGAGACTGAGCGATCAGTTTCAAGAGAGAAGAATGTTTTAAACTAAACTAGTTTGATGTTATATGGGGTACAAAAGATAAAGAGTTGCTTGTTCGCTTCCTTCTATTTTTATACTCATACGTTTTTTTTAAAACATGCAAGTCTAGAACGAAGTGGCTTTGGAGGCTGATGATGATCATGATGATTCGTCGATAGTATAATCATCAGAAGAGGAAAGTTCAAGTACATTTTCGTCTCTGTACACTTTACTTCACTACATCTAAAAAAAATCCGGAAAAGCACAACGATATAGGTACGTCTAAACGAAACGGTTATATTATTCTGCAGTATGATATTTTTCACTAGTAAAAACAGATCCAGTGACTTCTATTAGGTACGTATCAGCGTATCGTCATTCAATCGGAGAATGGAAACAGGTACGCCCAAAAATAATTCCGTTTTCCCCATTGAATACATGCATGCGTGTCATATAGGCATGGCTTATGTTATTTTATGTTTTTAAGTATGTATCTTTCTACACACAGTTTTTCTTGTGCATTGCGTTGATTTGAAACAACAAGGAAAAAATGGAAAAAAGCAAATAGCTACCCGATAGAATAAACATTTTCCATTTCAATACATTTACAAAAGCCTACGTTCACTCGCCTAATATCTGGAACGAAAAAATAATATGGGAGTTAGTTCAGGCTTAAAATAACAAGTAAAAAGTAAGTGGACTAGTGTGCAATCCATCCTTTCAAACACAGTGGAGGATCAGCAGCGTATTTACGCTACCATGGTAGCACAAATACGCTACCATGGTAGCGCAAATACGCTACCT
>JAQFZG010003297.1:0-13978 GCA_034695465.1 Entomobrya nicoleti | reverse complement strand
TGTTTTTAAAATTAAATAAGTTTTCATAAATTGGTTTTTGATCGATTTTGTTTGTTCATTTTTTTTTCAGATGGCTGAACCTGCTTTTGAAGTGATAATGTATTATGGGTCTAGGGAGAACGAGCATTTTGTAGTGGAGGAGGATGTGGAGGTGATCGGGAGAAGGATTTGGGAGAGCAGAGGACCAAGTGGGGAGAATAAAGAGTATCTTTTTAACTTGTGTGGGGCGATGAGGAGGATTAGGGAGGGGATGTCAATAGGAAAGGAGTTGGATGGTGGGGAGGAAAAGGAGAGGATTTTGGATGAGCATTTGAGGGAGTTGGAGGTGATTGTGAGGAGACTGGACGAGGAGGCAGTTGATGATGAGAAGGAGGAGAGAATAAGTCATTGATAATTAAATTCGGCTTTAAAATAATGTTTATTAAATTAATAAAAAAAATTGTAATTTTAATAAACATAAAATTGTAAATTAAAAAAAATCATTAAATAACTACTTGTGTGAAAAAAAAATTAAATAAACATTTTAAGAATAAAAAATTTTGGTTGTTTTTTTAACAAAAAATTGTAATTGACAGTAGTATTTTTCAAGTGCGTCATGATATCCTTTAATATATTATAAATATTTTGAACATTATTTTTTATAATTTTTTTTAATTTATAAGAAAAAAATCAATTAAAAAATGTATTATTCTTTGAATTGATTTTTAATTAATTTAATCATTTCTCTGAACTTGAAAGTCCAATTTTTTTGCATATTTTTAATCATGAGTGTGAGACAGGTAACGATTTAAAAAAATCAAAGTATTTACAAATACATTTTGAGGAGTTAACATCAGAACATTAATGTTTACTTAATTTTTAAATATCATAAAATCTAAATTTTAGCTGACTTAGATAAAAATGCTAATTTTCTAATAATCTCGAATATAAAATTAGATTCGGTTATTTTTTTACCCTTTCATTTCAATATTTGACCCTAATTACAAATTAACCAACAACTAGTGGCTTAAATCATATGACAATTTGAATTACTATAAAAAACGTGTATTATCCTTTAAAAGAATATACTAAAATGATCACAACAACTACTACTTGTCATACAAATCTTCATTGAATAAATTTTGACATTTAAGATTTTCTCTCAACTCAGAGCCTCCGAGTTTCTTAAATAAAACACATTCTAGCATTTGCACTTATCAAGACATCGTTACGTAACTATTTGGGGATACAGCTGTAAATGCATGAATGTTTAGGTTGTCTCCGTATCAAAATGGACAAAATAATAGACTAATGAAGAAATAGCTTGTTGTAAAGATATATGATAATTGTAAATAGTCAGAAATTGTAAAAAAAAAATTACCTTTAGATAAACATTTTAAGACTGCGTGGTATATTTACACTACAGCACATCCAAATTTATCATTTTTGTTTGGTTTTGTAACAGGTTCCTCACTAATCCCAAAATGCGTTTTCAGTAATTCTGGCAAAAAGGAAAAAAAAAGATATTAAATTTTGGCAAATGAAGTTATTCTATGGTTTCATAATTGATATACCTGCTAAACATGTGTACTATATCAAAAATACGGCAAACTGAAAACAATATTATCTATGAACTGAAATCCACATATATGCTTTAATTGTTACTATGGTAGGGTTAAAGTCTAATGATTTGCATACGTACTGTCATCTCATATTATATATTGAGTGGCAGTACAAGATACTGCTGCCCGTGGCTCTTTATTACGAAATTTCTCCCTAAAATCGGGAATGAGCTGTTGATTTCCGGTTTAACCTTCATTGTTAGATTCTCGTATCACCTCTTCAATATCTATCTGAAGTTTTGCATTGGAAACAGGTTTTACTGAGCAGATCCTCCGACGATCTTCGGGGTCCTGATATTGATATTTAAATAAAAATATTATTATATACAGCCTTATCATCATATTTTTCATAAACATAATGTTAAAAGTTAGTCTTTAAGATATACCCTTCTCGATAGAATATCCAGTGCTCCTGTCTGCCTTGTAAAGGACAGTGCAATTAAAAGTGTTGTAGATCCGTGGGTTCGGGTTCGTATACGTACCACTTTAGCGACATATTCCTTTGCTAAAATGTCATTTTGGGAGAAGTTAGCAAGAAACAGAAACACTCAACGAGCAAAATTAATGGGACCAAATTTTCCTTTATTTAATTTTTTTCCAAGTTCCCATCTTTCCACTTTTCTGAGCTGATGGCAAAGTTTCTGAAAAAAGTATTTGGCCGAAAAATTAAGTTTTTTTAATTTATATTTTTTGCTAAAATAATTAAAATTGATGGTACTGATTTGAAATAATGATGTAGCTAACCGTCGAATGCTAAGAGTTGGCTTGAAATAAACCCGCTGTAAGAGTCATCATAACCGATTTATAAAGACACTGGTGATGATCATTGTTGCTGCTAATGAAAAGCGCTTTCGAATGATATGCCACATTACCTGTGTGATATTGTAACCTCTGACCCCTATATCTGACCCCACCAGGTTACTGTGACCCCATGGGATACATGATGCTTGATCTACTCGACGAGACCTATGGAATACGTGACTCAAACGTACACTTTGACGAAGTTGAAAACTTCCGACTTTGACCTTGAGGTTTGACCAAGGGAACTGAAAATCAATAGGGTTCTTGCCCTCGATCATGGTGACCTACATGCCAAATTTGAGCGGAATTGTTCTTGAGTTATCGTGGTGACAGCCAGACAGACAGAAAGACAAACGCGATAAAGTCAATACTAGCTGAGCTTCGCTTTCAGCTACGTATTAAATACTGAAACGAAGATATAATATAAAAGCACTTTAACGACTTGTTCACGATAAAACTTATCTCTGTGTAATTTGTACATGATAGTGTCACTTTTCCATGAGGAGATCACAAAAATTCACCGAGCGGGAGCAACGAACCCACCAAATATTTAAGTCAGATATCAAAGTTGATCTGCATTCGTTTCTACTTGAGTTCCGTATATTTCATCATGACAATTATTTACTTTGTGAAACGTCTCATCTTACTGTTTACTCATAATTCTTCGGAATAATTATAAGTCATTGGACTGGACATCCTCTCTGATATGAATACATGGACAAGAGACAAATACATATAAGCTCTATGAATACCTTATATCTTCTCATTTAAAGCTTTATATTTGAAACAAATTGTTTATTTCACAGAAAAAAATCTAAGAATTATTGATATCAACGGGTGAACCTAGGTCGCATGTCGAAAAATAATACTGGCTCGTACCGCTTTGTTTTTTCAAGTTACACTTTCGATTTTCTCCAAGTTTGCCTTATTTGTTCATCTGATGTTCATCCTTGATTTATTATTTGTTCAACTACGACATTTTTCCTATGAATCACGATGACGACTTCAAGCTAAAAAAATACGTATTTTGTCATCAATTTATCTTAGTGATAAGCTAAATGATATAAACACATAGGTAATCGATATTTTTTTACGTTCATTACTTTACAGATCATGTCTACATATATTGGTGTATTTTGATTGCAATAGCATATTGTATTTTTTTAATCTATAAAATCCACAAAAACTTAATTCATAATTGTAGTAAATTGTTTGAAAATTTAGTTTGAGTTTTAAATCCTGTATAATTTGAAGTAGTACAAAGATTAGTTTCATTTCATCAAATTTCATTTTATATTTGAAAATTCGCTATTTACTCAGTAAAGTCATAGCTTGTTGTACGACGTAAATTTACATAACCTCACATGAACTTATCTTAATTCGTTTATTCCAAAACAACATTACAAACTGGGTTATCATATTGTTTGATTTTTCACCATCACTTCGCTATCATTTTCCAGAGTTGGTATAAAAAGGCTAAATAGTATAGAGTTTTCATCACTCATTTAAAAAAATATTTCTTACAGACAGATACTTATTGTTCCTTGGTAATCATTAAGTAAAGTACTGGCTCATTTTTACTCAACTGAAAAAAATGACGAAGCTCATTTTACTTTTTCCAATATTTTTAATTTGTCCAATCACTCAACAATCTTCTTTGAGTGCCCTTAGTAAATATATAGGATGGGTGTCCATTAGCAAGAGCGCCATACCCTTGGCTCATAATTATCCTGACGGCAAAGAGTCTTCCGTTTTTACATATCTGTGCAGAACCAAACACGAATCGGGGGTTTACGCGGGAAAGTTCTACTGGGGCTCAGATTGCTACTTTGGTAGGGGTGGAGTGGAACGTAAAAACGGTAAATTTGAGGTGAGTAATAGAATATCAATATCATATTGTCCAAGAAACTGTCCATTGTATAATATTTAGTTCATTTATTTAATAAGAACCCAAAAGTATGCGCTATTTTATTTTTACAGATTTTTGCTGCTCCTCCAGGAAGTGTTAGCTGGATTATTTATAAAGATACATTGCCAGAAAATGCTATATTTGTTGGCCTTTCAAGGGAAGGATTAGCTTTGTATGTTTGTCGCGGTTGGGCTAACAACAATCGAACGATGCTAATACCTGGTTATTTCGAGCCAACAGCCGCTGTATGTTATATTACATTGGGTGTGTAATCAAACATTTAACATTTATTCCAGATATAATGGGAGAAACGATAAAAAATGTGATGTTTTTTATAGAAACTAATATTTGATTTTAGGATCGGAATTATTTCCCAGGGAGGGTATTGAGCTGCTGGTTAAAAACAACTACGGACTGCTTTTAAGTTCTTAAAAGTTAAAATCAAAGCAAATTTTGTGAGCGACTTTTTAGTTATGATTTGACGTTATATGTTCTGATTGTAAACTTCTTTCTACAACCTGTTCGAATAAATTAAAAAAAATCCACCCAATTTTTTTTGTAAAATTTATATTTGTCTGAAATTAGAATTTAAAATAAGTACAAATACTGTCTAATTTTATAAGTTATGTACTAAATAATTTTTGTAAAATGTTAATTTTAATAATGTCTAGCTAAACACTTGGGCCTTGACTGTATATTTAAAATATTTTGTTGAAGATCAATGTTGTTAATACTATAAAGTGTTTTCCACCGCATTAAAAGATTAGATTGAAGCTATTATTATTTGGACTTTTTTTCATAACTCAACATAAGTATATCTGATAAAGATTCCTGTAACATTCAGCATAACAAAGTGATTTTCAAGAATCCCTGCCATAATAATTGTCAATAGTGGCCTTTTTTGTACGTGTTGGTTTGATCCCAGCCATAATAAATGGCAACATTGGCAACTGTCCGATGAGTGTTGGTTTTGGGGAGTGTTAGTTTGGTGAATGTTGGTGCAGGGCTGAACGTGTCGATGATACTGTCTGTGTTAGCACACTCCAACACCCCGTAATTTTTTTAATTTGCCACCCAACACTTCAGCATCCCGTAAATTACTTAATTCCCCACCCAACACTCCAGCACCCCGTAAATTATTTAATTCGCCACCCAACACTCCGGCAATCCGTAAATTATTTAATTTGCTACCCAACACTCCAGCACCCCGTAAATTATTTAACTCGTCACCCAACTACCAGCAGCCTGTAAATTATTTGATTTGCTACCCAACACTACAGCACCCCGTAAATATTTATTTTGCCATCCAACACTTCAGCACCCCGTAAAATATTTAACTCGCCACCCAACACTCCAGCACCCCGTAAATTATTTGATTTGCTTTCCAACACTCCAGCACCCCGTAAATATTTATTTTGCCATTCAACACTTCAGTACCCCGTAAAATATTTGATTTGCAATCCAACACTCCATCACCCCGTAAATTATTTAATTTTCCATCCAACACTCCAGCATCCCGTAAATTATTTAATTTGACACCCAACACTACAGCACCCTGCAAAATATTTGATTTGCCACCCAACACTCCGGTACCCTATTCCCTATTCGGCTCTTTTTCCCTACCATTACACAGAAAACATTCGCGCTATTTACTTAACATAGCATGAAGGTTTTGTGTGATTGGTTGGAGTGTATATATCTCAGCTTATCGTACCCATCTGTACTCTTAACTTAAAAATACTATAAATCGCACCAAAATCGTAAAGTTTGTTTGCGTTTTACGATGTCATTATTCAACGTAAATATGCACGGCGACAGTCATTTTTGATCATACTTAATCATGCCAAGGAAAATTACACCAAGCTTACGTTTTCATATCAGTTTTATGTATGTGTCATTTATAATTTCTAGAAAGATATCGTAATCGAACTTCTTTAAACAGATCATAAAAAGTAACATGACATAATTATGCATTCTCACTTTGACCATTGCATGTTGAGCCCTTTCATGATTTATAATGAATAACATAATAAGAACATATGATTTACATTTTATTCGCAACAAGTTACACATAAAAAGCCACCCAAATAGAATAACGATTTACATGCATACTTTGATAATGAAATATTTTCTTGATGAAAAATATGTACAATATATATTTCATCGTATTCTCAGATGCTCTGAAAGTAGTAATCAACGTACAGATGTAAAACCCATATCAGACTTTTTGAATGATATAACATTTATAAGCAGGAAAATGACAAACTCTCTCCTCAGGAAATTCCCTGTTCACGTCACACACTACCTCAGGTCCCAGACTTGCTCTACATTCATCATCATTCGTACAAGGTTCATTGTACTCTCTTCTTTCAAAGCACTTGGCAAGTTTTGCATAGTAAACAACCTCTTTATCGTTACGACTCTCCATGCATTCACATTTGGAATCTTGTGTGCATTCCGAAAGACCTCCTAAAGATCCTCTTTGGCATTGCTCGCTAATTCTACAGTCGTCCTTCAGTTTTGTTGCTAGCCTCAAACATGCATTCAAGGGTTTCCACCACATATGAGTGTCTCTGCATTGACAAGAGCCACGGTAGTTGATGGATTGATGATCTAATAATTTGCAGTAAGCATCTCCTCTTATAGTCTTGTCGCACTCTTCATGAGTATTGCACAGGTCTCCCAATGTTTTCTTTATGTAGCAGACTCCCTCGACTAAAGTCATCTCCCTTCTGCCGCCTGTAAAATGATCAAAGCACTCACATTTAGCACTCCTTTCGGCACATCTTGAATCCTGTCCCCATTTTCCTGCTTGACATTGAATGTCATGAGCGCAAGTTTCCTCCTCAGAATTTATAATGGGCCAGCAAGTCTCAGTACGTTGAACGTAGATGAAATTTGGAATGCAGATACATCGACCTGTACCGTCAGTTGAGGAGCATTCTTGCTTGTTTTCAAGTAGGCAAGATTTGCCAGTTGGACTGCAGGATTCGTTGTGTTCAGCAAACTTGCCCATTTGTGAGCCACTGGAGCTACCTTGGTTCCAATTTTGGGGTGCCCCTAAAGGCCATGCAGAAAGGACTGGTGGGGATTCGTAATGGTAGTGATCATGATCTTCATAACTTTCGCCAAAAAAGTAGTCTTGACCCCAGTCGTCTTCTTCATCGTCGAGTATACCTGGCTTAGCTCTGGCTTGGGAGGGAGTTACCAACAAAGCCGAAAAAACTAAAGTGCCCACTAGTAATGCAAAAGATTTCATTTTGAAAAGGATTTAAGTGCTGAACGTGCTTATACTTTTTTTAAATGACTAAACGTTCTAGCAGCTACTTTTAAGATGTTTGAAATTCACTTCAACTTATGTACTTGTTGTGCTAAAAGAGACGGTGATTACTGAATCCAAAATGTAAATCATTATGGTCTTTTATATAAAAATGCGCTAATGTTTTTTTTCATGCTAAGAAAAGTATGTAGTAGATATACAAAACGATTAAATTAATATTTACTTACGTTAAACATAAAATACTCAAACAGGCTTTGAATTTATGTACAAAAAAGAGCACGAAGCTTTATCAAAAATATTGGATAAAGGTAAAAGCTCTTTGTATGATTTGTGAAAAAATCCGCGAAAATCAAAATAAAGTCGATGATCCGAGGATCAATTAACCTCATTGATAAGTTTACACCATTAAACAAGCAAAATGACACTTGAATGGCGCTCAAACTGAACCGGTTATAGAAAGATGGATTTGTGTGACAAGATGTTTCCAGCAAGAGGTTTCTCAAATATTGACAATGTTGACTTCCTTTTTTTGGTTGTTTATTCTGGACCAACATTTGTGGATCCAATATTTAATAAAAAAAAATACTTTTAGCAAATACATAATAATATCTTAAGGTAAATTACATATAAAAGTACGGAATATGACTTCCGGGCCATGATGAGTCGGTTCCAACATTTGCTAAAATATTAGACTTTGAACTAATTTGCAATTTCATCAGCATAAAAAAACATTGATTTTACGTTCTCATTAAACCAGTAAATCAGAATAATGAAATTTATCTGAACAAATGAATTGCATTATTGACGTATCTGACTCATTTGTTTATCGTGAGAAGCCTTTAGTGTCGGTAATGAATTCAATATAGAACGGAAGGTGCATTGAAAATGTTAGTATGTATACAGGATGTATTTAAAAACGTGTGTAAATATATAGTGTTTATTTAACCATGTGATACTTAAGGGGCCTTCTTTTAGTGCAACTATTTTTGCAGTATAAGCAACAATGCTGATTAAAATTTCATTCACCAAACTACATGAACATTTTTCTTTGTGCTACTTGCTCTGCTGAAATGCAAGCAAAGAATGGTAGCAAAGTTGTATGGCTTGATTTGCTCAAAAGTAGTAGGTTTTTTGAGATTGACTGGATAATAAAAAATTCGGTAGTAATATAAAGCCAATTTTTTTTTCTTGTTAAAAGCAGATTTAACAATTGAATGAAATTATTTTATGTGGCAATTTTATTTCACTTTTTGCATAAAATTATAAAATAGATAAGTAATTTCCATTAATGAAGTTTAAAGCACACGGATAAAAATTATTTTATACATGTAAACATATGCACGTCTTGCTGATTGTGTATGTAAACTGAGAAACATTAGCAGTTAGAAAATAAAAATTAATCTATAATTTTTATTTATTTTTTGGAAGATAAGGATTACAAGAATACTTTCACGTCTGAGTATGTTCACATGGGATGGAATTTTTTAATATCATGTTTTCAGGAAATGTAAATTAAGACGTGTTTCTTAGGCATGAGTTTTCATTTGAAATTCCTATTTATTGTCCTCTAATTTTTAACCGAAGAATAAAAAAATATAGACATCATTTCTTAGAAAATATCGTGTATTAATACATACTTAATAAATACTTCCAAAAGCACACAATTGGATTCTTCTAAAAAAAATCCATATCTTTTATCAAAATTCCAGAAAAATAATAAAAAACATATTATCCAGTTCTTATTATTCTGTGGTAAATGCTTCAAATATGAATTTAAAACATATATTTTGATTGATCTAAATACCTCAATAATTATAGTTTAGTCTTTCTTCAGAAGTTCACATTTATTTCTTTAACATATCAAACAAGTAGTATAATTTGTTTTAACTTCATTGCATAAAACGAGCAATGTCAATGAACTTTATTCAACGGACTTGCCTCTAATTATTTCAATCTATATCTGTTCAACTTGAGTAAAACTTGTGTTCAGCCACCCGAAACAAAAGCCACCTTGAACGAAAGTTCTCACGGATCCACACTATTACTTCCATTTTTGGCATCTTCTTTCCACCTGTTCGGTAGGTATTACATTTTTCATGGTAAGTAGACTGTTGAGAATATTCATTCGACTTCATTTCACGTACATACAAATGAACACTGTGGCTGTGGTTCTCAAAGCAAAAAAAAACTACACACAGCATTTAAGAATGCTACTAAAAATTCATTTTTGCATTATAAAAACCAAGTAATTCTTTTACCAATTATTCACATACTTATTCATAATTTTTAGATTGGTGAGTGCAAATATTACATGAATACAAGATTATTATGATATCATGCCGGTTTTTAAGAGATACAACATTCGAACAAGTAAAAGTTCATGTGTATTACATCGTAAGCATTATTTAGATAAAACAAGTTTATAATATTAAAATGTGTTGTAATTTTTTAAATAGCCATTTCAACTATATCTCTATCATCAAAAATGCGTGAATAGGAATGAAGAAGGTGTGTACACAGAACAGTACAACTACAAGTTATGCTGACTTGTTGTTGTAAACAAAAAGAAAAAAAAACATAATTCACCTGGCAACAATAATAATAACTTCAGTTGCTGTTGGTGAGTTGTTGGCTTTGGTTTGAAATAAATTTGTTAGTGCAGTATAATTTCAATAAAGCCATTGGAGCTTATTAGTGACACAGTTCTTTCTGAAATGTACTAATTATTTATTATGGATTTTATGTGATTAGCAGTAATATTTAGTTTTCCTCAAGGTGCTCCGATGAAATAAATTTTTGTATGAAAAAAGAAACCCGGTTTCACAAAATTTTCTGTTAAATAAATATTTAATTACAATACAAAGTATAAAAACAAAGTAAATTTTTATTAGCGTCACTTAAATCCTCATTTTTAGTATGGAGTTAAATATTGTATCCTAAAAATTAAATTAAGGTACGTTTACTTGTATTAATATCTCTAGATATGTTATGTTTTTGTATCCTTACTAATCTTAAAACTATTTTTCTTTAAACTTTTTACCCGAAAATCAGATAACCATCAAAATCCATTGTTATCAAAAACAAAATGTAATTTATAAATGAATTACATACAACAAAATAGCTTCTGTGTTTATACAGGTTAGTCATTCAATCATAAAAATTTATAATTTTAACATATCACCATTATTTAAAACAATTCGATGATTTTCAATAGGGCGACAGATTATAACTTTTTTTTGAGCGCAAACATGGAAAACAGAAATTTGTGCAAATTGAACAAAAAAATCATGGAAACCACAAAAAACTGGACTAGATACTGCACCATAACACTGGATGGAGGAAAAAATAGTTAGCAAATCGTAGATATGAATATTTTTAGGAATAGATGTAACCTTAACACGACAGGTGAGTCGTGTTAAGGTTACATCTATTCTGTGTCGTTATCATTTTAAAGTGAAAAAGACGTATTTTTAAAGATTTTCGTATTTGTTCGATTGGCTACACTTTTCACCGTCTATTGCGTCGCTACTTATTCACAGTTGGAAGTGTAACAGCTTAAGTTGAGAAGAAAATGGTAAAGTTTTAAGGTTCAAACGATAGTAAAGCCAACAAAATACTGGAAAGTAAAGCTATAAAGTTGGATTTTGGTACCAAATGTAATATTACCAAATTTATTCTCGAGAAAATATATTTTTTAATAAACATTTTGAATTTAAAGATATTTGTAAGTTTTGGTTTAAGAGTAAAAGTAGATTTGACGTTAAATTTTTGCTACAGATATGTAACGGTCAACAAGAATTTCATTTATTTATTCATTTAAATGTTCATATGAGGGAATATTCTAAAGTTGTCTTTCTCTCACATGATATTAAACTGAACTAGTTTAGAGAATCTGCTATGACCGCACGTTTTAAATTTATGTTATGACCAATGTTGGTTTGATGGCGAATTTTCAGGGAAAAAATGAACCATGGATATAATTAATTACTGTTTGATACTTCAGTTCAAATTGTACTAGAAAAATAAACTTGGTTATCAAAAAGAAAGAAATGTCACAAATCAAAGATCCGCGTAAAATAATACAGTTTACTAATTGTTAACCAAGTTGTACCTGCATACACTGGAATACAATTTATGTGAATATGGTAAACAAAATGTATTTGTTCGCTTTCATTTTTTTATTGTTTATGTTATTTTATTTTTTGTTTGTTATATTATTTTATTAAATAAATGTTCAAATGTCTGAAAGAGAAATTTAAGAAATAATGAGTATATCAGAAAAGCGCTTTAATTTTTTATTATAGTGAGTAAAATTTACATTGCCAAATAACCATTTTGGTTTCGAAGTAGAAAGGATTCCTTTCCAAAGCTTGCATGTCTTTGAAACGTTAATTAGATCTTGAGAATTTTCTAGGTTGTTGAGGATCATTTCCCAAATCTGTAAAAATGAATTAAGATAATATTGCCTATGTTACTAATTAAATAGCTAAAGTTGAATATAAGTCTTTAAAAGTGGAGAAGCCAATAATAATTTTACCTCTACAGGAATTCTGTTTATTGTACCAGAATTTCTGGACAAACTAAAGAAGTAACTGGAACAATTTCCTGAATAAGTAAATCCTGCTTGTTCCATTGTGAAAAATATTTCGGGTGGTTTAATAATTCTGTTGTAAATTTATGCTCACTTTAATTTCTATTTCTTTAAAGAAACTTCGGTTATTTAGGTGTGTTGAAGTGATAGGAAAGAACGCGTCCCTAGCATGATAACAAATGTAAACACTGAAATAAATAGTAAAACCACAATAAGAACAACAACCGAAGGCGAAGCTAAACTCTGAGAATATTCTCAGCTGTTGGTTCTGAGTTCTAAGCAGCGGCTGAAATACAAGACTAATATAGCTAAAGACGAAGCAACAAAAGTTGCCCTTTACGAAAATAAGTATTTTCATAATGCATTTTATGAGCATGCACCATCACTGTGCTATTTTAATGCTGATTGTAAGTAAAAATTTGAAAGAAGCGTCTTATAATTGGTTTACATGCGGTTTGGATACACAATTTTGTCATATTCTAAGACTTTCACATGTATTTATCTATCGCGTCGCGTCAAACCGTCAGAAAAATAATGTTATTTGTAGTCCGTAAAACAAGCTGAATTATCAATGAACTTCATTCACCGGATTTTTAACATTTTAATTTATATCATCCTTTAGTCTTTCTTGTCGATTATAACCTTAACAAGCAAGCAAACGGTGAATCTCAAGTTTGTATGTTTTGCAATAATATGATATGAAATTAATTGAATGTGTTTCAATTACAATAAATACTTCTACACACATATAAAGTAATACTGAAAAGACTCACACCAACAACATTAGCAAAACATTATTAGAACAAAAGTTATCATTGGTTTTAGAATGATAGCATATCATGTGCATGGCAAACATTCCTTGTACTTTTTACCTGATAACATTTTCAGTTGACCATTCTCAAACACAAAGATGTTTTGCAATCCTCATGGCAGGGCATGGCATCCTTCATAATACACGATTATTTCACACAAAACAATATTTACGCCTTTTCGGGTACATTAATTCAAACTAAGTAGAGTTTTGTATTTAATTTGACCCACCCTCTACAAAACCCAACAGATAAGTTCCAGATTTTAGGAATAACCCCTTAGTTCGCTTTTCACATACTAAAGCAAGCTGGACTATCATTGGGTAGAAAGCTGCACATGACGTTTATGAACTTGTTTTAGCGGGAAAAAATTTCCCAACTTTTTCTCTGTTTCATATTTTCAGCTTATATTGGTCGCATAGTTATACTGAAAATAGAGAAGTGCAAAATTAATTTGTGATAATAAATTGGCGAGTACCTTTTTCCAATTTTTTTCTTATGAATTGTTATGCATCTTTACAGCTTTACTAAAGGATTTTTCAATACGAGTCATTGTAGTTTATTAGAACATTTTGATAAAAAAAAATTTGGTAAACAAACCATTTATTTCACAAAGTTAGATCACAGAACAACCTATTACCAATTTGTTATTGCTAAAAAGGTACGTAAATTATAAGCCTCGTCCCGTTAAAAAATATCAGGTTTGGGACTTCAAATTTTTAACAAAATTAATTTGATTCATCTTCTTGCAGTTTACCATATGTTATCATGGCTGAAATACTGGTTGGTGATTGGGGTAAGTAATATTTTCATAAGCATAATCGAGTTTTGACTAACACGGGAACTAAAAAAATGTCTCTCAAGTTCGACGTCGAAAAATAGGTTTTCTAGGGAAACTTTTAACGTAGATCACGATTCTGAATTTATTTTTGTGTAAAACAAAGACTTTAAGGCTCAATTTGTACCCATGTTTGCTCCAAGAAGCGC
>JAQFZG010003296.1:0-13979 GCA_034695465.1 Entomobrya nicoleti | reverse complement strand
GCATTATAGCGGAACATATGTTCCTTTAAAAATCTCAAGGTCAAATTCAAGTCAAATATAATAAACAAAAAGCTGTAATGCTAATCATCAAAATCAGAGTTTGTTCGACCCTTTACTATAGCTGCTAAAATACAAGTTGGGTCTTTTTTTACTTTTCCGCTGTTTTGTATTTCCAGGATAAAAACAGAAAGGAAATGACAAAAGCCTTTAGTTTTTCCTCGGGTATAATGCCTAATCTCATATATGGTCACTTATATAATATAAAGGATTGCCTGGTACACTTAGTGTGGCTTGTAATGAAATATGCAACTCAGCAATAAAATTTATGTAGGGCACGAAAGGATCCACAGCCTCAAGAGATACAATTTTTTGCAATCAACAGTTTGTTGAATCATTTGGAAGCTTTATCTATTTGTTAGTATGTTTTATTTGGGAATCCTTTTATTCTGCCGCTTATGCAATAAATACAATGGGAGACTTCTTGGCAAAGAAATCTGTGAACATATGGATGGGTTGTGTTAGAGAAGCAAAGTGACTTTGTTTGTTTTCTATATTTTGTTTTGGTTCACGTTTTTAGTGGCAGTGTCTCGTTGAGTTATGGTGTTATTTTTTCTCTTCCTAGTAGAAAATTTGTTTATGAACAAATGTATTGTAAAGGGTACAATGTAAATGGTAAACTGTGGTAACTGATGCGTACGCAATAAAAAATATAAGGATTTACAAAATCAGGTTGCTAAACTTGGAAAAAAGCCATCCGTCAAATAATAATTTGTATTCAGATTTTTTAATCATGCATTAAAATCATTAAATTGTTTTATTCGTCTCGATTATTATTTTTAACTCTGGAATTTTCAAATCGTATTTTACAACGATGGTTCAACTTAAGTCTTTTGACTGGATGATGATTTATGTGAGGTTGTACAATGGTCACTTGAAAAAAGTCCAAAATATATTATCAAGCATAGTTGCTCAAGTGCAGAACTCCAGTGAATCCCCACAAATATATATTTTGTTAGTTGCTCTTTTTGAATAGCTATTTTTTCAAGTGCTAAACTCAGGGGTTCAATTTAAATCTTCATTTTCTCTTTTTAAGCTTGGAAATGCAAAATCCCCCAAAAAATACTGGAATCTTCTTAAACATATATATCAAGCAGTTGTTCAAGTTCAAGTGTCTGAATATGAAGTTATTATAGCCGAAGTAACCAACGAGAGAACGGAGTTTTGAAAACGACAAAGTATTTGGTGGAATCGAGTGACGCAGCTTATAGCTAACTAGAAAAGGCCATTTAAGCCATGTACCCGAGCTAAGATAAAACACTTGAGTATCTAACAAAATCACTACTACTATAGTTCATATTTTAGAAATAATGTACACAGTCAATTATTAGAAATCTACAGCATTTTTGGGATTTACTTTAAACCTTTATTTTCGGAATCACTTTGTATTATTTGAACAGTTGGACGTTTTATCGATCAGACTCTAATTCCGTCAATGATTTACTTTAAATAATTTCTGATATCTGATATCTCAATGCTTTTTTTCCATTAGAAGCAATTGAAAACTGATAAAGTTCGTTTTAGAGCCTAACTTAAGCGCAGTCATAAGTAATCCTCACATATTTTTAACACAAAACGATTAAAACAAAGACGTTGGCCTAATGAGAATATGAAATGAAGACTTATGTAAATAATGGGGAAAGTCAAACGGGAATATATGACTGTATGAATATATTGAATAATTCGAAGATCATTAATGTGAATGAAGAAATAATATGTAACCTAAGTACCTATATTTTTTCAAAGGAATTAAAAATAATATTGGCAAATTCGTATAAAAATAGAAACTCAGACTTTTTGGATGAAGTATTTGATGAAGATATAGTGATGCAGATGCAAGCCATAAGATAAAAAATAATAGCATATACAATATAAGTTTGTATAAAATAAACACGATCATAAGAAAACAAATTTACTAAATTTTATTTCGTATAATAAAGCATATATTGTATATTTTCATTTTATTTATTAACACTGTTTATAAAACTTATGTATGTTCTTGTCTAAACGGATCTTCAAAAATAATTGAATATCGGTCATCACCGCCGCATACGTTATGAACTCTTTATTTCCTGGTTAGATATTAAAACTATTGAACTTTAAAAAAAGGTAAAGCATGCCTAATAATTCCTTGGAATTTTTGCAAAGTCATTTTGGAAGACTTGGATAGGTATATGAGTCGTTGTTTGCGGTATATTTAGAAACTAAACAAAATTCTGTACGAAAGGTATGTAGGTTTAGTATCTGTAGTTGTATAATAAAAAAGTTTAGGCGCTATTTATAAAGTCAAAAAAGTTATTTATAAAGTTTACCATTTTTCCCAACATTTTAAATTTGATTTTTTTGGCCTCCATTCTCTCATCGTATTAGAGGATCACGAATCAGTTTTCAATGATTTAGTAGGTTGAGATCTAGCGGTTTTAAAATGTCATAAACCAAGTTTTTTGGCTGTACCGTTTTATTTTTATTAACGTTTGTCTAATGTGTCTAAATTTCGTTTTTTGTTTGACATACTTTTTTTGAACAAAAGTTGGTCAAGTTCCTTTACAACCACTAGTTGCCTTGATTTGAGGTTTGTCGTAACTTTGCCTTTACTTCTCTGAAAGATCTAGTTTCGGGCCTCATCATAGGCCTAAATTCGAGTGCTGGATCTCATCGATCATCGAAATCAATGCTTGAAACTTTGGTGACTTGAGAGAAGGGTTTACGTTTTAGTAGACGTATAAATAAATGAGCGGTCATTCATTTTCTACCTGATATAATATTTTAAAGCCACGATTTCAGCGGTCATTTTGATATAACCTATACTTCGAATTAATTTTTAACGTCGTTTTGATGACTTGTAAATCTGAGGTCAGCCATTTCACGGGCTTGTGAGTAGATGTGTTTTGTAGCGTAGTTCTTGCTCTTTTAAAACACATAAAAATCTTTTTGATTTTTAGCCCAAAGCTTATAAAAATTAACGGTTGAAAAAATTCCAAGGAATTATTAGGCATCCTTTATGTATTGCCTGCAAAGTGTACTAATTTTTATATCCAGTAAGGTTTACAATTTAAGAAATTAAAAATTTCACTTATATAAAACTCTTAACTAAATTACATTCTAACAGCTCCAGCCTATTATGTAGACTTGTCGCAAACTTAACTCTGACGCTGACAAAAACTAAGCTATGTAAAATACTGTGTAAAATCGTGTACATAATATAATTTCCAAAATATTTCTTTGAATTTTTTCTTATGTGCTTTTACATATTCTCCGTTAACAATAAAAAAATCGATTTAAAATCGACAAATAAGCTTTTAAAATTCAATCCTTCTTAGCTAAAATTTTAACGAAACTATGATTTTTCCTCTGTCTTTTTTACTACTATATTTACACCCAGGTAACAGCTTTGCAACACATTCTTTCGATTTTCTAAATCTGAATCCAATATTTGACCTCTTTCCAGACTGCTTATTCCACGTAACCCGTTTCAAATTCTACCACTATCAAACCGAATTAAACACAACCTATGAATATACCTTAAAATACGACTTTTCTCCTTTAAACTATCCAATAGTTTTAAATCGGTTCGACCTTACAAAAACGACTCGAAATGATTCAGAGTGGTCCTACATACCGTACTTCATAATTTCATTTATTTTCCCACCAAAATTAATACTGTATCATTGTGCAGTTCAACTCTACTTAAACTTGGAACAAACAGCGTTAGACGTTCCGAAAGACTTCCAATACCTTTTATTTCCCGCCCTTCGGTGCGACCAACTTATTGAATCAGAAGGACAACCAAGTAATAAACCGCTGTGTCCATATGATTTAGATTCATGGTATAGTCTCGAGCATGGACATCAGTTTATTCCAACATTTGAAAAGTTTGGTTGGTACCAAGCACTTGTTACAAAAAAATCTTTCGGTGACACCCTACAATTTGTGGACAACTGGGCTAAAGAAGTAGATTCGGAATCTTCAGTAATACGACCTTCTGCAGTTTCCAACTTTCCCGTAAAATTATTATTTTGCCTTCAAAGTGAAATCACAAAAAAATCGAATTATATAATTTTCTTGATAAGTCTTGATAACAATGTTCCTCAAAACTTTTACTACAAACTGTGGATTTACGACACTAGTCCAAATAGTTTACTAACAAAGTTGGATAATTTGAAAGATACAAAAGAGTCACAAGCTTCTTGGTACTTGGCAGACTCAAACACCCCGGCACATATGCTTATTCAAGTGAAATGTCGAATGGAACAAGTTTTTCTTGACAAACCCATATCATTCCAAAATTTTGAGAATTGGATGTTCCCTGAAAAAATAGTTGTTTGGGAAATGTACAAAAATAACTCTCAATCTACCGAGTGCTTGGACATGGAAGGACCTCCAGTAAAACTGAAAGTTATATTCGAAAGCTCACAGGATGTCTATCGACGAAGAATCTCTTCAATTTCTTACATGTGGTGGTATCACAACAGGTGCATTTTCATTACAAGGTTATATTTCCGCGTTTGATAAATGGATTTGGACGTGGTTCCTAATTTTTATTTTTATTACTACTGGAGTCTTCGTGCTTTACTATTTGTCAACATATTCGACTATAAAATTGGGACCACTAACAAATCTAATTATATTTCCAATAATAACCTACTTCGAACAAGGTAGTTGTACAGCAAGTAACACAAATAAATAACTGTACTTGTACTTTATGTCGGGTGGGTGGATATTGGCTTTGGTAGTTTTAAGCAATGCTTACAAAGGCGAAAATATAACTTCTCTAACTGCACCAGTGCCTCCTAAGAAACCACAAACGTATGATGACTTGATGCACAAAAACTTTTCTATTTACGTAAAATCAGCAGGCTCATCTATGAACATTCTTACATTACTTTTTTCTACGGAGCACGTTGCTAACGAGCTCTCAGAGTCAGTTATATATACTGAGGATAACAACGTGACAAAAAAGTACAAACAAATTCTCGGCTTTGTTCGAAATTTGACTAAGGAGGAGCAGAAATGGGAAATTGATAATAAGACCGAAATATTTCTAACTAAAGTGGAAACTTGTGGAAACGTTGTGTTTGTCAGTTGGAATAGCGAAATAAAAAATGCAACAATTGGTTTAAAGCATAGGCTAAAAAAGTCAGGAAATGTGTCGGTTAAGGATATCAACCAAATTGTGAGTGTTGGAAAGGAAAGTATTCTTTCGACAAGAAAAGGCTGGCTACTTGCAGACGTGCAGAATATTAATTCAATTTTGTTTAAAATATCAGCTATGCATGAGTCAGGAATTGGGAAACAGTGGAAAGAGTATGCGGCATGGATGTCAGAGATTTTATTACGAAACTTTGATAGATTTTCGGATGATAGTTTACGTGGCTTAGTTTACAGTCAATCCTCTTTTAAGAATTTTGACTCTTCGCAATTTTTTTTATACATTTTCCCCCTTTATTCCAACGACCACACACGAATTACATGGTGTTGCTTTATTTCCAGCTGAGGCAAAACGTGCGGCACAATGTAATTTGTGGGTGGTCCATGTAATGCATTGAAAAAAACCGGCGAGGAGTTAATACAAGTTAGAGGGCATACCACTGTAAGTGATAATATTGTGGTGGTGTTTTATGTTCAAGTAATATTAATATTTGGATGTGTTCTCACGTTTATTGTAGAGTTAGTTAAATATTACTTTTATAATAGACTAAAATTATACGTAGTTGCAAAAGTTAAGGATGGAATGAAGCTAGTACTTTGGTTTATGTATAAAGTGGCAGGGATATTCAGGTTGTTTTATAACTTGTTGCTGAAGTTGTTTCACAAAATTTGTAATTTTGGCAAAAAATTTGAGATAGTTTATTATTAAGTTTAATATTATATTCAATGCAAAATTACTCAAATAGTATACGTAAAATAGTGCTCATATGTATAAATTTTACATTTCCATTAGCAAATCAGAAGGGATATTTGAAGTTTAGTTAGACATGATATTTCTTACGTAGTAAAATTGTCCCTGAAGATGAACTGTATTGGGTTGCATGAAGATGTGTTGACAGTGAAAAATAAAATATTGGTTTTACATTGAGCCCTTTATGCAAAATTCACCAGATGCGTTTTCGTACTACTAATACTGATAAGCCTTCTCGGGAAAAAGAAAATAGCAATAGATTACTATAGTAAGAATTTCGATTCTAGAACATGGTAGTATCTTGAAATGCATTAGATTTAGCTGCCATATTTTAGCTAAAAATACGAACGTTGGTTGAATGTATCTATTTTTGCTGTAATCTTTTTTCACTTTTGTTGTGTATTTATTCTTATTTCAAATGTGTCATAGCACTTTTATTGTAGGTTGTTTGCCTTCATTAAGTACAAGCATTATATACAGTTACAGAGAGGAGAGCCAGATTGTATCTGAGCTCAGTATCAGAAAACATTTAAGTTTTAGGCCTGTGGCCACCGAATAGGAGACATACATAAATGCTCACACTCGCATTCAAGCGATCATATTTCTTATCCATCAAGATAATATGCATAAATATAATTTTATCAAATTAAACAAATATTCATTTATGTAGTTATTATTCAATTACACCACAACTTTGTTATACTTTCAGAATGAAATAGACAAAAACTTGAGAAACACAGTTTTCTCTAGAAATAATTCTCATACTTTAAACAAATAGGTGTTTTAGCTTAATTTACAGTAAACATTTGTGAACAGATGGAGATAAATTTTCTGGAACAGGTAAATGAACTGTTTTTTGTTTAGCTTCTTAACCGTACTATGAAGTTAAAGCAAAAAAAAAAATTGCATTGTCATCCAGTTTCGTATTATCAATTTGTTTTTTTTGGCAAAATTATTCTAAAATTGAATTAGAAGATGAAGAATACGGCGCTTTTTCAATTGAAAGTTTATCTAAATAGAAACAGTCAAGCATTCAAAGGAGAAGTTTTTCCTGTTTGTTGTGAGGTTCCAAATGGAGTTACAAACATTTTCACAAATAGTTGACCAGATAATATCCGTAGGCTAAATATCCGCAAAACTGTGTACAGATGTAGTCCATCATAATAATATGCAAATGTAAGCTCTATAAGTAGCAAGACCAACATTCCTTCCCTTTCAATTTTATTTCATCTCATGTACAAAATAAGCAGACAGAAATATTAACGATCCATGGGTTATTTTTTAGATAAACTGGACCAAGCAAGTGGGCGTGTGATTTCATGAGTTTCTCTAGTTGAATAGCTTATTTTTCACTTGTTTCCAGTTAGTAGATTTTTTACGTAAGGCCTAAGATTGTGATTTCCATTACAAGTGAAATTTAAGATGATCTCTTCAAGGTAAAGTTCTCAGTATCTTCAATCGGGAAAAATATAAATAAACGACAAATACATATTTTAATGCAAACACTAATATTTGTATGGTTAAAGCCAATGGAATTAGCTATAAGCAGCGTCACTTGACTCCACCATGTAATCTGTCCTTTTCAAAATTTATTTCGGCTATAATAACTTCATATGCAGACAATTGAACTTGAATAACTGCTTAATATATATGTTCAAGTTGATTCCAGTATTTTTTTCGTGATTTTTCATTTACAAGCTTAAAAAGTGAAAATGACAATTTTATTTGACTTTTTTCAAGTGACCGTAGTACATCATCTAATAAATCATCATCCATAGGCATGAAGCTTGCAATCCATTTCAGAAGCACACGAACATATAATCCCTAAAAAATACCACTAAAGTCACCACCCAAAGCATACGTCAACTTTCTCGTCCAGTTTACCATAAAAATGACTCAAGTGTCGTTAATATTTCTGTCAGCTTTTTGTACGGGAGATGAAATCAAATTGAAAGGAAGGAATATTCGTCTTGCCACTTATATAGCTTACATTCATATATAAGTAGGTCTCCAACTGTCCCTGGTTTTGCGGCTACGAAGTTTACGTAAAATATTTTTGGAAATGCTTATGACGCCATTTGGGACCACACTACAAATAGGAAAACCTCTCATTTCAATGCATTACTACTTCTGTTTATGTTTTAAAAAAATTCAGTAGAAGTCTCCTTCATCTTATATCACAATTTGGCGTAGGTAGTCAAGAAAAAGGGTAAGCTACTTGATTTACATGATGGATAGCACAACAAAAGATAAAAACGACTTATGATGGTACGACGACGAAGTCATACCGTCGTTGTAAAACTCGAGATGATAATTCCAGAGTAAAAATATATAATTACGAATGAAACGGATTACAAATTTTAATTCCCAATAAGAAATCTGAATAATAATTATTATTCGAAAGATAGCTTTTTCCAACTTTAATAAACCTGGTTTTATAAATCCTTATATTAATGTGAATAATGTGCATACGCATCAGATACCACAGTTTACCATGTTCATTGTAGCTTGTATATATATTTGTTCATAAACAAATTTCCTACTAGAAAAAGAAAAAAAATTAAGCAAAAACTCAACGAGACATTGCCACCAGAATTATGGTCCAAAAAACAAAATATAGAAAACAAACAAAGTCACTTTACTTCTCCAACAGAACTCATCCATCTGTTCACCGATTTCACTGCAAAAAAGTTGTTCATTGTTTTATTGCATACGCGGCAGAATAAAAGGATGCCCAAATAGAACATACTAACAAATAAATAAAACTTCCAAATGGATCAACAAACTGCTGATTGCATCTCCTGAGGCTGTAGAGCCGTTCGTGCCCTAGATAATGTTTTTGGTGGAGTTGCATATTTCACTAAAAACACACAAAGTGCATTAGCAAATCCCTTATATTATATAAGTCACCACATATAAGATTAGGCATTATACCCAAAGGAAAAAAGTTTTTTTTCATTTCCTTTCCCTTTTATCCTGGAAATACAAAACAGCAGAAAAGATAACAACTTGTATTTTTAGGAGCAATAGTAAAGGGTCGAACAAACTCCAATTTTGATGATTAGCACTACAGCTTTTTGTTTATCATCTTCGACTTTAATTTGACCTTGAGATTTTTAAAGGACTATATGTTCCGCTATGAAGCAATAATAACTACTAAGTTCTACAACGTACGTTTGTTGTACAGATGTGTGTATTTCTTTTTGCATACTTTCCTCTTTTCTTCGGCTGATTTGAATACACGTAATTTAATTGGCACCCATGGGATATTTGATCTTTTATAAAAACTTGTTTACTTTCTCTGCACGTAACTTTAGAAAGAAAATGATGAAAAGAGTCAATGTTTTCGTCAGGGCTATATGTCAATGCGACGTTACTCAATGTGACCTTTATTTTTTTCATTTTTCGCAAGATATTTTCTTCGTCGAAGGATTTAGTTTTTGATATTAAGAATGCCACGTTCATGCCAACTGAAATGACAGTTGGTATTTTCAAAACATTCTAAACTTAAACTAGGCTTCGGAATAGATGGAAATTTCTTTGGATGTATTTTTGTGATAAGACGCATTAAAATTTTGGAGACACTAAAACTTATATTGTAAAATAAAGTTTTGTAGCTAGAAACATTAAATTGGTGTATAAAATATTAATTTATTTATGTCATTAAAATTCATCTATACTATTGCTATTGTTAATATTAGCCAGAAAAGAAATACATTCAAAGGTGAACAAAGCACCCAAGGTTTTATGCATTTACACTCATTCTTTCGTAAGTAGCAGTCAATTTTCATGATAATGTACTCCCACGCACTTTATAGTAATGTGGTGAAATGATAATTTCCAGTACGAGATATCAGTTGTTCGTGTATGTATCCAGAGGGAAGAAAAGTGGAAGGCAATAACAGGTCACAGGTAAACAGATAAAATGAACATATTGACTATTAGATAACATATGATTCGTACTCAATTCCTTACAAAAAAATGTACTAGGTGATGATGGAACGTGTCATGATTTTACAGATTCGGCGGTTTGTATAGTGGGTATACAAGATCACTATTTTCGAGTGAAAAAACAAGATGAGATGTCAACCGCGGTAGTGCATATACTAAACATCCTAGGTCTAGAAGTTTAGTAAAGGTCAATGCGGAAAAAGAAAAAAATACATATTATTTTCTCTTTGTACTTCACACCACATATATTACAATAATTTTTACTTCAAAGCGTTTTTGTAGCCTCTGGGTACGCATGATACTTTGTTAATATTGCAAGCAAAGTGCAAACCAGAATGCTGAAAATAAAACTGGTACTTTACTTACCACCATCAACAGATTATACTTTCATAATCTAATTTAGTATTCATGAGAGTTAGTGCCACTACCATTATTTTTACCATCTTCCTTTCGTCTATGATGATGATATTGCAAATTTGTTATGTACGTAAGATACACAAAAATGATGTCATTGTCTTTAAAAAATATATGATTTCAAATCGTATATATTCGTCATCAATCTTAAAACAGCTGTTTTTGAAGTATTACGACTAATATGAGGTAATGTATTAGCAATGCCCAACTCACATATATAGAAATTATTTTTGTAATTAATTCGATGATTGTACTGTTTTTTATCTTTATTTCACATATATTCATCAGAACAGATTGCTGCAATTTTCAACTGATTCATTATTTATTTAATTAATTAATTTCAATTTGGCCAAAATTATTAATTTTGTGGAAAACCTTCAGCAACAAGTTATAAAACAGCCTGAATATTTCCACTACATTGTACATGGCCAAAAATACTTGTTTTGTCCCTTCCCTAACTTTTGTAATAACGTATATTTTCAGCCTATTATAAAAGTAATATTTCACTAACTCTACAATAAACGTGAGAACACAAACAAATACTAATATAATGTGTACATAAAACACCACCACAATATTATCACTTAAACTAAGCCCACGTAAACTATTATCCGAATATCTATCAAAGTTTCGTAGTAAAATCTCTTGCGTCCATGCCGCATACTTTTTCCACTGTTTCCCAATTCCGGACTCATGCATGGCTGATATTTTAAACAAAATTGATTTAATATTCTGCACACATGTTAGTCGCCAGCCTTTTCTTGTAGGAAGAATACTTTCCTTTCCAACACTCACAATTTGGTTGATATCCTTAACCGACACATTTCTTGACTTTTTTAGCCTATGCTTTAAAGCAATTGTTGCATTTTTTATTTCGCCATTCCAACTGACAAAGGCAACGTTTCCACAAGTTTCCACTTTAGTTAGAAATATTTCTGTCTTATTATCGATTTCCCATCTTTGCTCATTCTTAGTCAAATTTCGGACAAAGTTCAGAATTTTTTTGTATCTTTTTGTCACGTTGTTATCCTCGGCATATATAATTGACTCTGAGAGCTCGTTATCAAGGTGATCAGTAGTGTGAAGTAATGTAAGAACGTTCATAGTTGAGCCTGCAGATTTTACATAAATAGAAAAGTTTTTATGCATCAAGTCATCATACGTTTCTGGTTTCTTAGGAGACACGGGTGCAGTTAAAGACGTTATATTTTCCCCTTTGTAAGCATTGCTTAAAACTACTAAAGCTAATATCCACCCACCCGACATGAAATACAAGTACAATTCCTTATTTGTATTGCTTCCTGTACAACTACCTTGTTCGAAATAGGTTATGATGGGAAATATAATTTGATTTGCTAATCGTACCAATTTTATAGTCGAATATGTTAAAAAATGATAAAAAAGAAAGATTCCCGTTGTCACAGAAATAAAAAATAGGAACCACGTCCAAATCCATTTATCAAACGCGGAAATATAACCTTGTAAGGAAAATGCACCTATTGTGATACCACCACATGTAAGAAATTGAAGAGATTCCTCGTCGATAGACATCCTATGAGCGTTTGCACTTTCAAATATAACATTTAGTTTTACTGGAGGCCCATTCGTGTCCAAGCACTCGTTTGATTGAGAGTTATTTTTGTACATTTCCCAAACCACTATTTTTTCGGAGAACATCCAGGTTTCAAAATTTTGGAAGGATACGGGCTTGTTCCGAAAAACTTGCTCCATTCGACACTTCACTTGAATAAGCATATGTGCCGGGGTGTTTGAGTCGGCCAGGAACCATGAAGCTTGTGACTCTTCTGCATCTTTCAAATTATCCAATTTTGCTCGAAAACTTTTTGGACTAGTGTCGAGACTCAACAGTTCGTAGTAAAAGTTTTGAGAACTATTGTTATCAAGACTTACTAAGAAATTTTCATAATTCGAAACTTTTCTGACTTCACTTTCAACGCAAAAAAGTAATTTTACTGGAAAGTTTGAAACTGCAGATGGTTGAATTTTTGAAAATAATGAATTCACCTGGTCAGCCCAGTTGTCTACAAATTGAAGCGTGTCACCAAACGATTTTTTTGTAACAAGTGCTTGGTACACACCAAACTTTTCAAAAGTCGGAATAAACTGATGCCCATGCTCTAGACTAAACCATGAGTCTAAATCATATGGGCATAATGGTTTATTTCTTGGTTGTCTCTCTGAATCAATGAATTGCTCGCACTGAAGGCCTGGAAATAGAAGATATTTAAAGTCTTTCGGAAAGTCTAACACTGTTTGTTCCAAGTTTAAGTAAAGTTGAACTGCACAGTTATACAGTATAATTTTTGGAGGGAAAATAAATGAAATTTTGGAGTACGCTGGGTAAGACCACTCTGTATAATTGAGAGTCGTTTTTGTTAACTGATTTAAAACTATTGGATTATTGAAAGGAGAAAAGTCGAATTTTAAGGTAAATTCATAGGTTGTGTTTAATTCGGTTTGATAATAGTAGAATTTGAAACGAGTTACATGTATCAGGCAGTCTGGAAAGAGATCAAGTATTGGATTCAGATTTAGAAAATCAAAAGGTCGGGTTTCAACGCGGTTTACTGGAAATAAAAGAAGTAGTTTAAGAGGTTGAGGAAAAATCATAGTTTCATTGAATGTGTAAAACTGAGACTGTTTGAAGTTTTAGTTATAACGGTCTGGTCATTACACGGCATCTATGGAATGTTAAGACGGACGGTTTATAGATAAACTATTAGACCAAAGTATTATTCTTTATAATTTTTAGTGTTATCGAAAACCGTATTTATATACATAATGTTTGTGAATACCTATTTTATAATAAGTGTACTTATGTGCTTCTTATTTTGCGATTCTGAATTTAATGCGTCAATTATAATAGAAAAATTGAAGAAACCCCAGAAATCTGTATTTTAAATAATTTTGCACAGTATTTCAAATAGGGTATATTTTTGTCTGCGTGTTTTAGTTTTAAAATATTTGCCTACGTCAGAGTTAAGTTTTCTACAGGTCTACGTAAAAGGCAAGAGCTATAAGAACATACGTAATTTAGTTAAAAGTTTTATATAAGTGGAAGTTTTAATTTCTTAAATTGAAAGACTAGTTGTCTATAAAAATTAATACACTTTGCAGACAATATCGGTTTTCAATAATTCAGTAGTTTAAATATCTAATCAGTACATAGAGAGGTAATAACACAGGTTACGTGCTGATGACCGAAATTAAATTGCTATTCCAATTAATTACTAAATGCTTTCATAAAAGAAGATGAAAATTTACACATGTATGCTCCAGTTAAATCGTCCTGTTTATGTATTTACTTATGATGGTTTCATAGTCGGTTTTTCCGGTAATATACACACACCGATATTACGAAGGCATAAATTATCTCCTTTATTTTATTTATTATAATCTTAAATCTTAATTTAAAATCATAAATCATCGTACGAATTTCCCCTTGATTTTCTCAAATCTTCAGTCCGAATTCTGGTCCGACCAAGATTATTACTATTACAAGATTTTGGTTGTGGGTGGGCTACATCAAGTATATTAGAGACATGACCATACGATATTTTAATAATAATACTTGGTTTTATTTCAACATTTTGAGTGGTAACATTACATATAGTGCAGTTAAAGTACTCGTCATCGT
>JAQFZG010003295.1:0-13979 GCA_034695465.1 Entomobrya nicoleti | reverse complement strand
GCAATGCAATTGCAATATGCCTTTGCTCGCTCTGCTGACATTTAAAATGGGATGTATTATTTCCTTTCTTCGTAGAACAGCTCACCAAACCAAAATCCCATTTACAAGATTACCCTCAGCCCTTTTACGACTACATTGTTGAATGATGATGATGAAAATGAAAAGTAGAACAAGATATATGATATGATGATATGATCCATTCGTGCATGCATCCTTTTCTCCTCCCACACAATTTTCACAGAGAATTCCACCATCAAAATCAATTCAAAACATTGAAAGCTAGCAGAGCGTAATATAATAAGCTGATTTGATCATGTTCATCGTCATCTTAGCAGAAGATCACAGCTTTTCATCATATTATCAGCAAGGCCAGAGGAGAAAGAGTGAAAAGAAAGTCTCACTTTCGACAAAAACGAAGGAATTGCAGAAAATAAAGAGAATAGAAGAGAAAGAGAGCGAGATGCATGCGCGTAATAAAAAAATACCTATCAAAGTGATCATGATGAGAAATGATGATGCAGTAGAGAGCAACTTCTCAGGTAAATTGTGTGGGAGTAAAATGTAACGTGACGTTGTGCTATATAAGGATATACTGTATACTGTGCAGGAAGAAAAGTCAACAGAGCAATTTATTTTTAGTCGCTTTTCCTGGAACTCTGTTTCAATCAATCAAGTTTCTTTGAACTTCATGGAAGAACATGGAAGGTCATGGCTGGATTTCATCTTATATAATTTTACCTGAATTTTCAAAAATATTATGTATATTTTGTATTGAAAGCATGTACACATTCTACATAGAAATAAGTTTGCAATCCTTAAAGCTCAATTTTCATTAAGAAGTTTTCCTCTATTCTCTCAATACTTTTGTTCACTTAATGCAAACCATGCTGTAAAAAATACAAATAATAAAGTTGATACACGGGATTTTGTAACTTTTTCTTGGGGGATTTTGTCTGTTGTAAACCAAGTCATAAAACAGTGAAATAAATAAATAAATTTAATTGACATATCACTCGAACGTAATTTATTTTGTTCATAGATCACCTCACACGCAGATTGTTGATTTTTATACAAATTTCATATGAATTTTGTTTTTGCAAACGAGTTTACATGGATTTCGGAAGATATTACATTTTTTATTAGATCATTTTTTTCTCTGTAACAGCGACTTGGACATCTGAATTTTTTAAAACGTTTCAATAGTTCATTTACATATCTGTATATAGGTATTTGATTTATATTACACAAAGATTTTAATGGTGCAATTATTTACGACGTATAACGTAGATGATTATAAGTAGAGTAAGAATATTATGTATGCAATATACTATTTTTACCACTTATTCTTATTATTATTTTCCTACCAAAATTTAGAACTTGATGTGGCCAAGTATATGAAATTAGATTAGAGTAACCAATTTTAGTTAGCTAAAAATCGCCTCAGTTGCTCTCTCTAGATCCCAGTTGTTTGACGAAAGTACGGCTCGTGCATTCTGTTCTTCTACTCCCATATCAGCTAGTCGTGCCACTCTATTTTCGTATTCTACAAGTCTATTGGGTCCTGTAAAAAATAATTAGTATTCATTTTAATGCTGCAGGAAAGGATTCAAGTTGGCTGATTGCATGGACAGGATTTTACCTCCAGCATAGATTGCTGTCCAGTGCTGAGCCGTGGTTTTGAAAATGTGAGGGTACTCTTTAAACTGCCTGGCGACAACTGCATCTTGAGGATCATCTGGTTCTGCAGCCGCTAGTAGAGCTTGCAGGGAAAGTAGTACAGTTCTTAAAGTCATAGCAGCAGCCCTATAATCAACATTTTCAAATTAAGATATAGTATAAGGTGTGCAATATATCCAATTATGATATTTATGGTTTAGCGAGAAACAGTATCTTACCACTGATCTTTGAGAATATCCAAGCAAATGGCTCCTGTTACTGAAGAAATATTGGGATGCCAAATTTTAGTTAGAAACCGAACCTGAAAAAAACATAATTTTAAAATATTAGCATTTCATTTTCTACATGTAATACTAATACTTATAATTTTGTAATAATTTTCAATTTCAATACTAATTAATGATTCAAGGATGACAACTTACCTTAGGAGGATTAAAGGGGTAAGTTTCGGGAACAAGGATCTCGAGAGCAAAAACTCCGCCTTCGTAGGGAGTATCTGGTGGACCTGCGATTTCACCTCTTAGTTCACTCCAACTGTCGTTTACAAGGTCTATACGAATAGCACACCGGGCAACCTAAAATAGTTATCAAATTGTTTTTGAATATGAATACAGAATAACAATAGTAAATATATACTACAATTTCAGAGTAATGTTTGCTATTTAAATCAACTTACTTCTTCGCTTTTGACAACTTCCTTAAACTCCCGCTTGATTCTTTGCGTTGCGATATTGGCCATGATGGATGATTATTACAGTTTTTGGATTTGAGCAATTGTTTTTCTTTTTGGAATATATTAAGTTTTCGAAAAAGTAGCAGTGAATGTTGTAATATTTGAACGTAAAAGTAGCTAAATATTTAAAGTTAAATGATTAAAGCTGAGTTGAGTTTTGGTTAATAGACTTGCTATCCCTGTAGTATTTTCATCTCATTTTAAGTAAACAAACTATCATCTAACGACTAACTCGTAAATTAAATTTAGAAAAATTAAACGGAGAGAGCTGGGGAGACAGGAAATGCAACGACAACAACACCACTCATCCACCAACTAAATATTAACACTTAGTGAATCTACTAATTCATACATCAACTCGGACACTTAAACAAGCAGTTATATATTTTTCAATTGTAGCACCACAATTATTTGTAACGTATCATTTGGGTCGAACCAGAATCTAGAAAATGGAAATTAAAAATGACAAATTTTAAAGTTCCAAATGAATCTCAATAATTTGATTGTTGAAAGCTATTGAAAACCAATACTACATTACGTTCCTTCACACAAATCTTAACAAAATACAGTTCAACAATCAAATCACCTCAACTCAACAATAAAATATATATATGCCATGACACTAAAACTATTTACACTCACGTTTCTCCTTTTTAAATATCACTCAACTTCCTATTACGATGACAAACAGTTAAAAAGAAGTTTCCAGAGCACTTCTTTTTTATATTTCTTGGACTGATCTTGAAAACTATGACGACAACGACGACGACGAATGATACGACAGCAGCAAAACAATTCTTTTTCCGTGTGAATATTTAATTTTGTTTTTGTTCTTCTGTAGACACTTCACACCTTGGGTCAATGACCCATTTCTGATCAGTAGAAATGATTTATTAGCAGTTATAATTACATATATATTTTTAAATTACCAATTTAGCAAGAAAAACAAACACTGCGAAAGATGAGCTGTTTTCTTAATGTTTCTTCCCTACGTTTACTACGTTTTTACCTACACACACTTGACTTTGACTTAAGTACAGTTACCATTATCATTAAAAATAGCAAGAGAGCAGCAGCGTAGCATCATCTCAACATAACAGCCAGAGCCAGCAGCAGAGCAGTTCAATTTGCCTGGTATACTACCACCACCACTACCACTGATGATTCTCTCTGATTCTCACTTCTGCTGATTGTGAATGAAAAAGCAACTTAAAAGATTTTGTTCTTCTTTAAAAAAAATGCAACAGTAGAGTATTGAGTGTGATGGGATGATGATATGATGTGAGGTGAGAGTGAAGTTAGAGGATAGATGGATGGATATTATGACGATGATGATGATGAGAGTAAGAATAAAAAAGTCAGAGAAATACGCAAACTGGCAGAGAGAAGGTTATGTAAAAACAACAAAAAGTGTGTCTTGTGTAATAGTCCAATGGAATGGAATAGATGGATGGATGGATTTTTTGCTGCTCTGTGTAAAGTGTGTAGGGATTTTGGGATGAGGATGATAATGATGATGATGACCACTACACAAAAACATACAACAACGCATTCACCATTTATTGGTTGTGTGCAGAAGTAGAAGATAGAAGAAGTGTAGTGTGAGTGTGTGTGGTGATGGTGATATAGACTTTTTTAGTCAGTCAGGTTGAGCTGAGTTCAATGTTGAATGTTGATGTTTTTTACTACTTCTTGCTTTTTCTCACCTTTTCAGAGAGAAGGGAACGGACGGAACAAGGCAGGCAGGCAAGAGAGAGAGAGAGAGAGAGAAAAGCAAAGCATGAAAACGCAGAGACTAATGAACAGGATGAATTGTCGGTGGTGGTGTATTACTGCAGATTTTCTGTCATGCTGTGTTTGTATTTTGCTTGGTTTGATTTTAAAACATTTCGCATATTTTTTTACAACATGCAAATATCCCATTTGACTTGACAATGAAATGTGGCGAAGAATAGGAGAAAATGTTTAATTTCAGGTAACGCAGAGTAGTTTATGCTTAGTCAAACAAATGATGTGCAGATTTATCAGAACTGTGTTGCTGTCTTTTTAAGCCGTGAAGTCATGTAGATGATATATTATAGTGTGGAATTTTGTTTTTGTCTTATAATACTTGGATTTAAATTAATCGGAAACTGAATAAGACTATATAGGGTAATAAGGTAAACGTTATTTAATTGAAGTAAGTGATGTGTGCATTTTATAGGTCATCTAGAACTAATCGTCTACTATAAAATTTAACCTATGAATATTATGCTAATTGTAAAAGTTGGTCCACAGATTTTAACTTCTACCCGCTAGCAACACTAATGACTGCATATTACTATAAACGATAAACCCCTTCACTTTTTTTAGAAATTATAATCGTTTTTAGCACCTAGGGTAATAAACTAGTTTGCTTGTCGCTCTTTTTGTTACACAATTAACACGGTTCTTGCATACAACGCTACTCTGCTCGGTAGTCTTTGTTTCTCTTGTTTTATAACCATCTCTCTGTTTGCAATCAAATCGGATGTTGCTGCAATGAAATCTGAAACCTTTTTATCTGCCATTTTTCATTTAATGAAAAGATACATGATACCTATTCCGCCTATTTTCATCCTCTGTCACTTAACTTGTATATATACAGCTTGAGCAATTTACTAATTATGATAAAGGTTACATGATATTTACTTTAGCAATTTAAAAAATATATATTATGGATAAATCCCTTTTAAGAATTTTGCATTGTGCCACATCTCGAACTAAAATCAAGCAAGCCTGATAGTAACGATGCGTACAGTACAACAATCAATCAATCACGCTTCTTGGAAACGTTTCATAATTCCAATTGTCTCGCTATTTCTCTCACCGCACAGCATCATCGGTCGGTAATGCATAATGTACAAATTTTAATACACATAAACATTTAATACTTTTCTGGCAATCTCCTACAAAACTTGAGTGCACAAAAATAGCAAGCTTAAAGAAATGAAATATTATGTTTATGTAATTTGAATAGATGTAAAGTGCACACATTTTACTCATCTAGTTTTCCATCTCACTTTCACATGAAGATATCCAATTTGGTAATACCGATTGTTTTTTCTTCCTCAGGCTTTGTTTGTCTACAAAGTATGAAGGCAAAGAAATTAGAGTGCAAAAAGTAAACGAAGATTATTTCACGTCATGACCGATTCTGTCTGGCTGGCTTGTTCAGATGGCAAAGTGTTTCCGTGCGAGAGGAAGTGTCATTTGCTTTGGTCTCTTGGCACTTATTCAAAAAGCACTTTGTACCCCAGGTTTTCCTTGTCCGTTAGTCGGAGGGTTTACTCACCTCATTTTTCAGTCCATTATAAAAATTTAGTAAGACGATACGACATTTTCTGCTTGAGAGATTATTACTGATATTTAATATAAAAGAAGGGAGATATTTACAAAGCCTTTATGATATTTAGCAAAGGCCATAGCATTAAGCATAGACACAACATACTCATTTAGGATAAATGCGTATCGCTGAAATATATAGACAATCTTAATCTATTACAGTAACCATTGTAGCATTATAGCAATAACGGTTAAAATTAATGCACGAGAAATATTTCTGAATGTAAAAAAAAACTTACAATTAAATTAAATTCATCGAGTGGAAACAATATGCTTTTTCTGGACAATTATTTTATTAATAAAAATGAAGCCAAATAATTAGGCGACAATGACAATATTGATCCCTGCCGTTGCCGTTATGGACATAAGAATGTCGCCAAATGTCATGGTTTCAAGATTGTCGATAAAATTATGCACGATGCGATAGATATGAAATAAAAACTAAATCAAGATGGAGTTTTCCAGGGTTAACTTGAAACATTTTGCTTGGATAGTGAAACCTTTTGACTTGATATTTGAGATTTTCAACGCTTTAGTCTTTGTTGCAGGTTGCAACATCAAATGTTCAGTTTCCAAAATAAATGGTTTTATTTCAAAGTGTCAAGTTTAGTTGAACATTAAAAGGTTTTATTTGGAAAGGAAAATGACTGACACTGACATACTTAAATATGGGTGCCAGCATAATTAATCTTAAAATTACAAATTACTTAATCATTCATAAATAGCAGCATAAAAAAGGACTATGAACTGAGTCTTATATGTCAATTTACCTGGAAAAGGTAAGTAACGATGTCAAATTTGTTGCCAGTTCTGTCCTGACTGACTATTTGTCAAGCATCAACAATGAACGAGCATTGTTATTATTAGTACTCCCATACACAAAAATATATTGTTGCATAGATTTGTTGAAATCAACTTTTCATTGTGTCTTTCACGGGTATATATGTATATATTTCATACTGTTTTGTCTTTATTTCTTTTATCAACAAGTGTTTAAATTATTACAGTTTTTATAATAATGAATGCACCAAGTGATGATGAGGATGCCATGATCGACGCCAATCAATATTCACTCTAATTTTTATCTTAATAATAGCAATAATCAATATTTAATACCTCTATTATAATATGTTTAACACAACCTGATTGATGACGAAGACTAACATATTTTTGACAGATAACATTCTACTTTACTTACAGACTAAGGAAACTGTAATTGAATGATTGCTTGTCACAGTATTATAAATTCTTTCATTGAAAATTGCACAGACTGTAAAATAAGAAGACAAACAGACATAATTTTAAAGTTCATTTACTGAGATTGTTAAACAGTATTGAAAATTTGTAGGTGTAACTAATTGATTTTTATCTATTGCAATTTTTTTGCCGTTTATATTGCATACTATCTACTTAAAATGCATGCATTTTTGTTGTATTTCGAGGAATTTTATTATCACCTTAAAACGTTTAGCAAAGTCATTAAGTATTTTATTATAACAAACAACACACGTTTTAATATTAATGTACAAAAAATTAGCCTGATATTATCACACATACGTGCAGTTAGTATCTCAATTTATTTTTGTGAGGTAAAATGACAAACGAATAATATAGGCACATTGATTGACAGTATGTTACTTTTATATATTTCTTTTCCAGTAGACTTCGTTTCTGCGTATGTACTTGACTTGCAGCACCAAAATTATCGCTTCAGCAGCATTTAATTTAATTTTAATAATGATAAATTTACTGAATGAGAAAGTACTTTTTTGGTATATATCTTTTTCGAAAATCCAGAAACGATTCTTTTCATTTGACTATTCAACTGTAAATATGTTACATTATATTCTCACGTTGTGATGTGACCTTTAAATGGCACTCCCAGAGCAGACCTTTAACACCGAAGACTAATCAATATATGGGATGGGTAAGTATAGATGTGAAGTATTTAATTAATTATTAAATATAGTAATGTCTCTAGACTAGTTTGTTACAAATAGGATATTTTAATAAATATACATTTCCAACTAGACAGGTAAACCTGTAAAACTAAGTACCAGAATGAAATATTATAGTGGAAACTACTATGCATCATCACATTTTTTGCTTTAAATTTTTTTTAAACAACTATGTATAAGGCCATTAAAAGTAAAATTTAAAGAGCATACGATTTGGTAACTTTTGTGACGTCAAAATAGCAAATTTGAATTTTCTTCAGATAATACAGTTTGAGCAGAACTGTTTACGCATTTTAGTATAATACAAAATACTTTCTTTTTAGAAAACTTGAACACGTCATATTAGGTCAACATTTTTTAGCCCAAATAATGTGTATTATAAATGTGAGTAACGTAACCACTACAACGCCAATGCGCGGTAAAGCGACCACTTGAAGTTTCATTGGAATTCGTTGTAACTGTATGCGAAATTATGTTTTTGTGACCCTTGAAACTCCGGGACGAAAGTGTAGAATTAGAATCAGATCAAGTGAAACTTAGCAAAGCCGTGTTTCTCTATTCAAAGAACTTGTTCACCAAAATTGAGCTCTTACTAATATAAAGGAATTCTACCACTAGCTTAACCCCGTACATCTGTGAACTACTTTGGGCTGAATCAATATAGTTCATCTAATGGATTTGTAGCATTGTTTGCCGATTTTCTAAAAAATCGATCGAAGCATTTTTGTGCTGGAGTGCCAACAGAGAGACGGCCAAATATTTCCCGTTTACAACTTGTGTTTTTATAAACTATCATTCTGGTACTTACTATTACTGTGAACTATATATAGTCTTCATCACACTTTTAATTGCCGGACTTTTTGCTAACCCTTGCACCAGTTTTATTTCATCCAATTTCTAAAAGCACAATAATATTGTAGTGATTATTGCAGGGATTTATGAGTAAACAGGGCACATTTTTCAAAAATATAATAAAATACATACATAAATTAATGTTAAATTAACAAGGTAACCTTCAGCACAGTACTGTTCTCATAAACTGAACTGCTTTCGAAATCTTGAAAATCCTGAAAATATTTCAAGACAATTTTCGTTGAAATAGTACGAAAACTATTAAGAGATCACTTTATAAAAAATTATTTGCAAAAAATGCACGACCTATCATTCTATTTATTATTCAGCTTGAGTCTGCACTGCACCGACTGCATTTTCATTACCAATATACCACATCATCAGTCATCGGTACAATTTCACAGCGCTTCTTCGTTTGGTTGGACTGGACAGATAGATGTACACATGCATAGGTACGTGCACTTTATAACTTAAATTTACACGTAATTTAAACGAAAGTTAAGTGCTTACAAACTATTTAATATTTACACATATCAAAATGTCTCCAAAATACATGTATTTTTGAGGACGAACATGGAAACGGAGACTAGACGAAAGATGACCAATGATGTTTAGTTAGTTCTTAAAAATTTAAAGCGAGTAAAGTTATGTTGTACAATTGAAAATAATCGTAGTTCATTTACTATAAATAGAACAATTCTAATGTGTAAATACTTTCGTACACCGAATTGTAAACACCGTAATAAGGCAACCATTTCTTTTGTTTGTTTGTAAAAGTGATTTACGCGATCGAAAAGAATCTTAACCTAATAGACACGTTAATAACACACGTTTATATTATATACAGTAATACAGACAAGTTTAATATTAATAATATTATTCATAAAGTTCGACGTAGAATTTCATTTAACAATAAAAACTTCAAGAACAACCTAACATTACATAATGCAATTAATGTAATACAATCATTATCAACAACTTGTTGAGTGGCGTGCTCTCAGAAAAATCCCAACGGCAGTTAATTTTCCCTGATATTACACTGCACTATTAATATGATTTAAATACGTGTTATGAAGACGAAATAAAAAAAACATACCAAACTAAAAAGTATTTAAGGAAATGTTGAACTAAACTGCTGAAACCTGACGCATTAACAATCAGTCTTTTCTATATCAATATTCTAAATAAATTCCCAAAGAATTATCAATTCAATTGTTAAGCATGAAACTCAAAAATCAAATAATAATTAAAAATCGATTTCTTCTTGTCAACTTAAAATTTGCGACTTTAGTTTCTTACATCAAAAATATTTTCGATAGTAAAGCAGTGAAAAACAATTGATTTCTGGTAAGACTTGACAAATCAAAGTTAAGCCACTCAAGTCGTGCCTTTGTACAAGTTATACTCAAACCATGACTTCCGCTGTCGCGGGATTCCTTTCATCCAAAGTATCCTGCTTTGTATTTCGCTTTCTTAAACTATTTCCTGTGGAACATCGAACAAGCTCAAGTTCCTTTTCTCCAGAAATGGGATTCCATGCTGTACTGTCCCCTCCTGAGATTCCGCGTGCCCTTAGCATCTCTTGCTTGATTATTATCTCGTTTGTTAAGTAGGTTTCCCGACGAATTTGATCTTGAAGCTTGCGTGGAATGTCAGGAATGATCCAGCGGAGAAACATGACACACACCGCTACAACGTTCTGCATCCAACCAAAATTAATGGTGTTAAAGATAAATGTTCATAACAGTACCATGATTAGGAGTTTTTTTTGAAGTGCAACCGTTATGTAATAGTTTCATACCTCAAAAACAACTACGAAAGCCAGCCGGGCCATCCATACTTTCCAGTAAAAGTCCGTTCTCTTGTATTTCATTTCTGGATTAGGAGTGTCATAACTATAGCGATACGTGGGGTATCTAGATATGTGACAAAGTAACCATTAGTTTCACACTGTGGGGATATCTGATAATAACTAGGGTAGGCTAGTTATTATTGATGTTATTATTTATTATTCATGTTCATACTGCTTACCTGCAAACACCAGAATCTGTTAAATCCGAGCCCTCACTTTGGTCTGGACGGCTTTCTACATCCAGGTCAGATGTGTTAAAACTAGCTAAAGAGTAATTGAGAAATCCATTAAGCGTTCCGTAATTTGGATTCTCGTGGTCATTTTTATAGAGGCCGTATCTGTACACCATCTTCGGGATAAAATTGGATGTGAACGCAATTATAAAGGCCTGTAAAAATGTTTAGAAGTAAATAGGTTATTAGTTTATGAAATGCAACGTATTACTAACCATTCATAATACAAAGTGTAATTACATCACCATCTTACATTAGAAATTACTGCTATTTTGGATATGGAATCCAAAATGGTATACCAAACCCCAATGTCTTTCACACGCTGTGTAACAGGTCTTCGGTAATAAATAAGGAGCTTTTTAGCATCCAGTCGCATTTCTAAAATGTTATTGAGCAAGGCAAAAAGAGGAGCCAAAGGAAAAGCAGCCACAAAAATTGTAATGAATCCATACTGCAGAACTGTAAAATTTGAAAAAATTGAGGTGTTATACATGATACTGTAGATAACAGCACTTTGTCGGATTAAGAATTGAAATTATTACCCATTTCCAAATACTCGGGAAATAGAGATCTTGGCCCCCAATCCAACAATTTGGCATCCTTCATCCACTGTGCACTTAACGTCTCACTTTTGTCCTCTTTGCTGATGCCAGTCATTAGAGTAAACTTTTGGTAGGTTTTCATTGCTAATCTGTTTCAGGATAGTAGAAAATATTTAAGGAATACGGATATAAAATTAAACTTAAAATCCAAAATAATTTCGCTTACGGCCACAACATCTCCATCACCGTATTCATGGCTTGTTTGCCAACCATAATGGTCGCCAACTGGATACATAGCTCAGTCATACATCCACCCGGACCACACTATTTACACAAAAAAATCATAAATACAGACGCTCATTGCACTTAATTAAAACATAGATTGGGAACACCCACTCACCTCTTCTTGACGCAATTTCCCAAATAATCTTGTATACTTAGCTGGATGACCCACAAACTTTCCCTTAAAAAATGCGATGTAGAAAATGGAAGCGTAGTAGTTAACAAACTGGAGTAAATACATCTTCAAAGTGACGCTGTCATCAAACTCAGTTTGAGTTCTGTGAAGTTCCAGTTCCGTTAAATATTCAGCTAGGTAAGAATACAACTGTATAAAATGAAATAAAATATGTGTTACAAAATTATTCAATTTTCCATCTCGAAAATATAATGAGTACATGTATATGCTTGTAAGTATATGAAAGTACCCAATTAAAAAAGAAGATGAAGACAAGATTGATACAGGCAGCTGTAGTATTAACAAGAATTAGGCCCCAACTATGAACACCAGTTATACCGGGGGAACTGCTAAGCGTAAGCATCACGGATACGCGGTAGAACACAACTGCAACCACTGCAGCAACTGCTAACGATATCTATTTTCATGGAATATTCAATATATTATCTTAAACTGTTCAAACAAAAAACTAATTATTTGAAACATTTGTAGCAATTTTTACATGTCACCTACCAGAAAGAGCACCATGGACATGCTGAATAACGTATAAGGCAGTTTCATTCGCCAAAATGGTACATACGGTTCAGGCGTATTAGTAATGACGTTGTTCTCTTTCTTCTTGACGTGTTTCAATCGAATTAAATATTCCGGCCGAGGATGTTCTTCATTCACGTCAAAACCAGTAAGGTCCCATCGGTGCGTTATTTCTGCGGAATAGCGCTTCCAACACTCAAGAAATACGGCACCTAATAGACAACAAAGCATAAATACATATAGCTCATACAATCTAACGTTGAGTTATTACAGTCTTAAGAAATTATTTCAGTTAAAAGGTTCTTACTCCAAAGGGACATGATGATGGCGAAAAAAACAGTTGCATCATTATCAAATAAATACGTAAGTCTAGAGTAAAAACAGGTTTCGTGTAGTTTCCAGTAGGGACATAGCTTGTCACAGAGAGGACACATTGTCACGTTTCCAGCTGTATCACAAATATCCTCGCTAAAAATATCACGAAATAGTAAATGGCCAAAATTAAAATTATTTTAAACCAAACAATTTGTAAATTGAATGTAAAACAAACCTGTGTTGATTGTCATAAAGAGTCAAGCATCCATAAAGAAAACAAAGTGCTCCCAAGAGTGATGCCGGGATAAGCATATGGGTGTAAAATCCCAACCATGCAAAGTATAGACCAATTTTCACCCCAAAATACTCTTTGACACCGTCCAAAGGTTGATATTTTAGGCATTTTGATATTGCAGCCCACTCTGTGTACAGCAAATGACGTTGACTTCCTGGTGTTTTTAAATCCCCCTGAAAATTATACATTTTTACAATGATAAACTATTTTGAAGCAAACAAAAAACGTGCATATTAGTAGAGCTTATCATTAGTTTCCATCTTACATCGTGTAAAGGATAAGCCGCAGCATACACACTGGCCTGTAATAATCGCTCAATGCCAAAGGCGAAATCATCCATTTCATTATCGGTGTAGCGTTTTCTCCCTAAAATAAAGTCAACAATGCGGGCACGAACAGCCGGCGTAAAAAATTCCTGCTCATCCACATCAAAGAGATATTCCTTTTCCCTGCTGTAGACTGCCGTCATCTTCTGATCTTTCGGAGGAAATATTCTTGGGTCCACGTGAAAATAGTCCAATAGCATGTTAAACCAAGACTTGACTTCGGAGACTATGGCGCTACTCCGATTTTTCAGCTCCGCCAAATGAGGAAACTGTACACAAATTAATTACATCAAAGATAAATATGTGTCAAAAAATACATGTCCATGTAGAGAAAAAAGGTACTACTTCAATAAAAACCGTAAAAATGTTTTAGTTTGTTTCCTGTAATTTTCAAAGAATTTTCCCGGAAAAATAATTTGTTTGAGTACTCAGGTTAAAATTTAATTAGTCACGAAATGAACATTGAACTGAATTCCAGTTAGTCGAATTAGTATAATAGTACTAGCAGTGTATTGTGTGTGTGCGTGTGCTGATGATGCAGAAGCAAGAAAGTTACTCTTAGTAAATAAGGTGGCTTGGCATTTTAGCTGATGAGGCTCTCTTCTCCTTTCACCTTTTTATACTACTTTCATTTACTGCCCTACAAGCTTCTGCTTACAAGCTATAAAGCTTAGCAAACTCTAGTGAAAGCTTAAAGCTTCCTCTCTGAATATATTCTACAATTTCATTAACATCATAAAAATTGAAAAGCAAAAGTGCAAAGTCATCTCATTTTCTTCAGGGAAAATTAATATTAATGGAAAACAAGGGAAATGAAGAGATTAAAGTACAACAGAGAAAAA
>JAQFZG010003294.1:0-13981 GCA_034695465.1 Entomobrya nicoleti | reverse complement strand
TTCCTGTCTATTCATCAACATCCAGTCTAGATATCATGATTTGAATTTGGCCGGATTTAGGTGAAAACCCCTATGTACATGATTTATAGACAAATAATTAGTTTTACTGTTAAGAAATGAAAAACTATTTCAGATGGCCTACATTTAGGAAATGTGTACTCGTATGTCATAAAATAATTGCAGGAGTGTTTAGCAATAAGGTAAAGAATTGTTCACGGAAATATTTTCAAATTATTATTTATTGTATTCAAGTACAATAAATCACCTAGTAATTCATTAGACCGACGAGTAAACCGATCAAGTTTTAAAGGATCCTTAGTTTTGTTAATAGGCCGCTCGCTAAATTTAAAAAAACAGGTTGTTAAAATTGCTAATGAGATGTTAAAAAGTAAAATATTTTTACTAATTTCAACTAAACTTTCTTTCGTTATTTATATCAGGAATAAAACTTAAATCATGTAACTTTTAAAGATCAAAATATAAACATTAAATAATATTCTGCTATTCTAGAGACTATTCAGTTAAACGTTTGCTGGCAGAGTGATTCAAACTATTGTATCTCGATTTGGCAGTTTTAAATTATTTTCAGGGTGTGTTGAAATATTTTAATATAATACTTTTGTGATGGCTCAAATTAGTGAGCTATTTGACGAGACAGAAGTGAAGGACTATAAGTCCATGTTTGAATCCGTTATTAAGGATTTGCGGGACAATGGCACCGTGGGTCAAGATCTACCAGAAGGCTTTCTCAGACTTCAGAAATGTTTGGAATATAATGCACTCATTTACAGTAAATTCAGGTAAACGTTAAAGTATTTTCTGAAAAACAAAAAACTTCTGATTATTATATATCCTTTTATCGGTAGCACATGTCCATATTATTATCCATAAAAGGCTAATTTACGCTTAATTACGGCGTATAAGTTTAAAAAAATACAAATAAATTTAATTCATAAGTATTCAGAAAATATTTTATCTATGTGGCGTAAACACACAACTGAGCCTCCACTGATTATTATTAAACTTATATTTTCTGTCATTTTAGAGGATTTCTGGTTCCATTTGTCTATAAAGCTGCAGTTAAAACAAAGATGTCCGAATCGCAATATCAATTAGCTCAGAAAATTGGCTGGTGTGTTCAAATAGTGAGCAAATGAAAAACATTTTGTAACAAACAAACATTTAATTTTTTTCCACAAGTTAAATCCAACTAAAAAATTAAAAATATTTTTACTCAGCACACGTCCCTAGTAACCCTAGTTGATGACATGTATGACGACACTGAAATCCGTTTTCGAAAACCTTCCTGGTGGTATCTCAACAAAAAGGATATAATTTGTATGAACGACACCCTTCTTGTTCAGCACGCTGTGTTTCGTCTCCTTGAAAAATATTTAAAAGATGAACCGTTGCTCTATGCTAAAATTAGTTGTTGCTTAAACAACGTAATGTACGAATATCTTTTGGGAACATCCTTCGAACTTGAGCTTTCCAAAAATGTTGAAAAGTTTACAATGGAACGTTATCTCGCGTTTCAAAAAGCTGTTCTCGGCGAGTCATTCTTTAGCGCGTATTTTGAGATTCCTTTGTGGTTGGCTAAAAATGAGGATCATGAGTTGGTGAAAGAAATAAAGGATATTTGCCATGACGTTGGATATATATTCACGGTACGAGATGACCTTATGGATAGCTTCGGGGATCAAAAGGAACATGCGGGAACACATGATAATGATATAAAAAGAGGGAACATTACATGGATGATTTTGACTGCAAAGAAGCTAGCCAATAAGGGGGAATGGGAAAGTCTGAAAATGGATTTTGGAAAAATGGATAAGGAAAGTGTTGATAATGTAAAACGGATTTATGAGGAATTAGGTGTTCCGGAACTTTGCAGGAAACATTTGAAAGACAAGCAGGAGGATTTAATGGGAAAAATTAAAAGAATCGAGGAACGTGGGAATAAATTTGCAAAGCCATTGTTGGCAATGGCTTCACTTTATACAAATTTAGATGAATAGCTGGAAGCGTAGTTACGAGGTATGTTTGTGTATTTTGTTTTGTTTTAAAATATTATACTTGTTTGGCAAACACGAAAGGCTGCCTTGTCATCCTGTTTAATAAAAAAGAAGGGACAATTTATTGGGTTACAAAATGTGTCTTCTTGAAAAAGTTAACGGTGAGTTCACGAAAGCTCAAACATTAAAAATAAAGACAACTCTTATTGTCATTAAAGTGATTAATACTAATGATTAGAATGTATCGAAAAACAAATGATAACATTTTCAAAACCAATTTCTGAAATATTTCTTCAAAACACATTACTAATATACAAGACATTGCTTCATAAATAGCTGTTTTTTTCAAACTTTTCTCACGTAACTTAAAAACACCTCGCTTTTGCTTCATCTCGTCAGCAGTAAAGCAGTTGAGTGTAGTAAGTGCAAATTTTATAGTATATGTTAGAAAAAAATCAAAAGCTACATCTTTACAAATTTGTTTGTTAAATGTAAAAGGAATATCCAAATATGCATGTTTTGATTTTAATGACTACAATTATTACAAAACTGAAATCTTACGCCATTATATACCAATTTATAAAACTTCTCAGGCTAAGCTCCAACAAATTGAACAGTAAGTATTAATCACATCACTGGAAAGTTCATAAATTTTACTGCAAACTAATTGACTTATTTCAATCTATGACATAAAATACATGTGAATATATTTAAATTTAAATTTAAAGTAAGATCAATAAAATTGTATACATTTTTTGACGTATTTAGCATGAACATTAATGCCAAGTCTAATTGGCATTTAGCTTTCATTTTAGACTCAATTTTATAGAATATTTAGAGTCGATGATAGATTAAAAACTCATCATCTTCTTTAATCTATCTACAGTTCATTCAAGTCAAAAACTATTATTTCAGGCTTAACTAGCAAATGTAATATTATAAAATCGATATTTTAATATTAAAAGTATCTTTAAAATAGAAACGCCAGCTTCTGGCTTACACTATAGCTAAGTAGCTTATTAAAACGAGCATTTCTGATCAAACATGTCATTAAAAACTGAATTTTATAAAATGTTGAAAAGTTCTAAATTTAGAAATTTAAAACACGTAACAATTTGACATTTAGCTAGCAAATATCAAGGTTAAACCATAATATATAGTTAGTTCACTGCCTTCTTGAACGTGTTTGGAATATTAATTTATTTTGTACATTTTATTGTATCCCAAATATAATTGATGCTCACAAAAGCCGTACTAAGAAAAGTTATTATTTCTTAAAGGCTTTTTGGACGAATCTGTTGTTCTCACGTTGTTATTGGCATTTGTTGACGTAATTCATAACACTTATAACCATTGAACTTGTAATAACCAAAAAAACGTTCAATCAATTGATTTGAACATAATGTCTCTTACTTCAGCAGCAATGCAAGTTCATTCTCATCTTCAAGAGCTAGTACCAAAACCTTATCACATTAACTCACAAACCCAGCTTCTCGTCAAAAGTTCCATATATTCCACACCAACCCATAAATTATATCGAATATTTTCCCACATCGGTACTTTTCTGATTCTTTTACCATTCGTAATTTTTCGATTATTTTGGCATGTTTTCCACTGGAAAACCTATTCACGTTACCAAGTCGGCCAAGTTATATTATACGGTGCTTTCGTGAGTGTACTTCTAATATATGTTCTTGTCTCGAATATGCTTCATAAGCATGCATACACAATGATACATATCAATGAACTTCTCCACTTGAATGCTATATACAAACCGTCCAAAGAAGATAGATTTACAATTCGAATACCAATTGTTGGAGAATTTACTGTAAACCAAATTTTTGTTGATGGGCTATCCGTGCTTTTTCTAGCATTTACACCAATGTTGTTTGTATGCCCATTCGTTTTCGAGTATATGCCCGCGCAAATAGTCTTCGGGAAAAGCTTTATAGTTCAAACATGTTCTGCAATTTATTTTGGACTTTTAACTTTTTATGGTTCACAAACCGTTTTGTCAGTATTTTTAATCGCAATCATATTTCTGGAAAATATAAGCCACTACATTTCAACAATGTATTTTAGCAATGCATCAGGCTCAACATGTAACGCACATATTTATAAGTATTACTTACGTTTTCGATTTGCTCAAATATGTATTATGTTGGCAAACTCAATTTATGGTTCTTTCTTGGAATGTTTTATATATCTTGGTATTTTACTAAACTCATGTTTTACCACAACGTGTCTAAAAACGTATGGATTTTTTTTATATATTAGCTTATCTGACTATACTGGTAGTGCCTATACTATGTTTTATTATTTTATTTAGTTTCGCGTATTTAGCAAACATACCGTTTAAGCATTCAATAGAATTTCAAATTAACCGGAGTCGGCACCTGCTCAAAAACGAACAAAGAAAATTGCTAAAATCATGCCAAAATTTCGAATTAGATTTGGGACCTTATGGAATATGCACAACGAAACATGGGCTATTAATTTGTGACGATGTGATTCATAATACAGTTAATTTATTATTGTTGGGAGCTAATTAGAACTCAATTGTAGATTTGGAGCTTACTTTTTAAAAACTGTGTATTTACTGTACACTTTTATGCAATTTTTTAGATTTCCTCCAACTGACCATGTAAAATTATTACAAAATATGTACACATATATGTGTGTTCGTTTTATGGCCAACGAACATTTCATATTTTTACATATTCGACACATAATAAATTTATTTTTTCTTTATAGATATATATAAAATGTAGTCGATTTATAAAAGTCATGCAGAGTATTACAACGTCCATAGGAAGGTAAGTTTCCATATAACACAACAACATTGTTTAAGAATCATGTGGAAGATTAGATCTGACAACATGTTACTTGGGTTTCCATGGATAATGAATAAATATGTTTGATCGAGGTAGCATGTAACCAAGTACAATCAATCAATAATATATATCAAAGTAATTAATTTAAATAATATTTTCGCACATATCACTCGATTATGTCAATTAGGATTTTTGTAACTGCATCTCAAATTTTCACATGATATGCAAATTTAAAAAACTATATTCTTTAAATACATAATGCTGCTAGTATCCTTAAGCATTCTGGAAACATACATGACAATGATACACTTACGTATAAATACATACTACGGTATTTTCATAAGTATTTTTAAATACAAAAAGAGTTCCATGTGTACTGATCCAAGCACGAACACTTTACGTACATACACATAACATTTTTATAGTCTTGCCACTACAAAAAAAAGAATGGTCAGCAAAATGATGAAACGATAATAAAGTCATAAGCACACCAACTCAACATCTTCTCTAGTCACTTGCTCTGTATTTGCTTTTCTATTACAAATGTGAATACGACCTCGGTCTTAATTTAAAGTTAGACATAGAGCTCAATTAACCATTTCTTTGTTGCTGTCGTTATAAATCTGGTAGCTCGTTAGATCCCCATAACAAATTCCATCCAATTTGCCTGCAGATATCGAATATGATGGCCTAATGATTTAACGTTACTCAGTCGGGAACCACGGTAGCCTAATTCAGCTTCGTTTTCACTTTTTTCAGAAGGCTATTAAAATTCAACAATAATTAGCAAAAAAATATTTATAAATTTTAATATAATTTTAACCTTCACTTCACATCATCCTCTTGGAAAAATAACAATCACATTTTAAATTTTAGGTTTTTTTGTTATTTTATAAAACGAATTCATGCCATTACATCAAGTTTTCTTACCAAAAGCGTTGGTGTCAGAGTAACGATATTTAGCGGTTAATCCTTTACTGAGATCACATGCACAAAAATACTTTTAAACAAATAACAACGAAGCCATACATGCATGTGTGAACATTCATATATGTAACATGTAACAACAAGTGTGAAAAATGATGTCCTACATCCTAGTTAGTTCTCAGGAATATTTTACGGACAACCGTACATAAATCATGACGTCAGTTGCTCTTGTTTATGTAGCACCAGCAGACCAACAAGCCTAATTCAATAGCAGCTATGTCTTCATTCATCTGCTAAAACATTATAAACATCTGTTTGAAAATAGTAAACATTGGTCTGCTGTTTTATTTCACTATTTTCCATAAAAAATACTAAAATAATTAAATCTGCATTTAAATCAAGATAATTATTTTGGTAGGACGTGAAAATTGAACTAAAACTAGTAATTATTCCATTACAATGTTCTTCGGTGTTGCTATTCTGATAACCACTATGATGATGTGTCTGGTAAGTATAAAAAAATATTATATTTTTTTGGATTTTTCTTTGGGGAATTAATAATCTGTTTTATTGAAGGCCGAATCAAAATCAGTAACATGGTCATCAGAGGAGGAGGATTTTCGAGAGACGAGGCATTTCGAACATAATGGTGATTGGAAGATGTTGGATTTTTTGCTGGTTGTTGCTGTTCTGTTTGTTATTATCGTTTTTGTAGTGCTGTGTTACTTGTTGGGTGTTTTAGAGGCTTGTAAGAGAGGTCACAAGAGAAATGGTGACAACGAAATTGACCGACGACCTCTTCATAGTAAAGGTTTGGCGAGTTGTGTGGGTTGTATTGATTAAGAAAAAAATGGAATTTGTGTGACAGTTACCGTTGTTCAAGATCACTGTATAAATTTTCATAGTCAGTAGTAATATTTTTGAATTATATTTATGTGTTAGTCTTCAAGCAATATATTCCCATGTGCAACTTGTTGTGCTCATGAAATCAAACTAAAGTCGCTTCAGAACAAATTTTAGGCAGATTCGACAATTATTTGATAAATTATTTATCATTAATTAACAAAAAACCCTCCTTGACAATACATGCAATTGGTTTTGGTAGTACTTATTGCTTGCAAATTTTTTATAGTGTTCCATGGATAATTTATTTGACGTGACTTCGTTTTTATTGATTACTGTCTCTATCATATGATTATATTCATTGCGAAATTTTGCATTGGTCATCTGTCAATTGAATACGAACTGTTATTTAAACCGAATGTCTTTTAAACTTTCAAATGTCTTGGAGTATGAAATCATGATCATTTCAAAAAAGTTTTTTTTTCTTATGAAAGGTCGAAATACGAAACTCAAGCAAAATTTAAACGGATAATGTCGTTTATGATTTAAAATTAAGTTTTATTTAATCGACTATGTGGTTTAATACTCAGAATTTATTTTATACATGTGTATTTCCCTGAAGAAGAAAAAAGTGGTTTTCAAAAGCTGACTTTTTCAACTGACACACTTTTATGATCCTTTTTAGAAAATACTTACTTTTAATTTGGTAGCAATTAATACTTGGAATGAAAACATGTAGCAGAAAACTTGGATTTATTCGTTATAATTCTTTTTATAGTAAAGCGGGACACATATTTGCAACTCAAAAATATTAACAGATTAAAATTGGTTTCCGCTATATGCTTTGTTACTGAGGTAAAATTGTAAAGTTTGTTGAATTTTATTAAGAATTTCATGAAAGTTATTTAAAATATTAGATCATTCAGTAATATCTCCATATGACTGTTTTATTATGTATCTTCAGTTCTACAAGTTATGTCGTATGTTTGGCTCAAGATATGTTTTTAAATTAGCACAACTCCTAGATAACCATTAAAATTAACCATGTAACTTTTTTTAGTGGCTCATGGTAAGAAAAAAACCTAAAGTTTGGCAATCTGAGATAAATGGATAAGCGAACCAAGACATTTCATTTATAAGTAAAAATTTGCTCTCCAATAAATTTGAAATTGTGATTTAGTTTCTTTCGTCAATTTTGATATTATTCTTTATAATTTTGTGTGTAAAATATTACCGGAACGCAGGTATTTTTTGGATTTCCTAACTCTTCTCGAAACGCCTGCTACGGGTGATATAAAGCATTTCCAGTCACACAGCACAACAAACATGTGTGCAATACTTTATTTTACTAATTAACTAAAAATAACTTTATCTACGGAAACAAGAACCTGAAGATGATAAATTAATAAATCGAAACGCGTCGTTCTTGCCGTTTTTTAAAATAAAAAAGTGTTGTACTCCAAATAATTATTCATAATTATCCAACCCTCATTTAAACTGTGTTCTAAAACGAACTAGTCTAATGAAAATTATTCTAATTGAAGTATTCTAAAACGAAAAGTTCTAAATGAGAATTTTTCTAAAAATACACTCTAAAAAAAGACGAAATAGTCTAAACGAGAAATATTCTAAAAATGTTGTATATGCACCAGTAGTCCGACAAGAAGAACACGTAGTTATAGTTGATAAGAATCCTTTTTTAGCATTAGTTAATGTTTGGTTGATTTAGGTTAGACAATTACTGATAAATCTGTTGGATTCTGTTTGGTTGGGTTATTTAAGTTTAGTCCGTTTAGGTAAAAACTGATAACGTGTTGAGTTTAGATAGAATAGGTTCAGTAAAGTAAAAAAGATAAATAAAGTTACTATTTTCAAGAAAATGTCCTCCAATATCGTTGATACTTTCCCAAAAAATATTCTCTTAACATTGCAATAGACATTGACAAAATGTTGAGTTATCGGATAGTTAATTAGGTTTTACTTGTTTGCAAACATACTCTTACCTTCTAAAAACAAAGCGAATTCATAGACGCAAATATTATAAAAATGTTTTTAGAACGTTTCAATTTAGAATATTTGGCGTTTTTTCGTTAGTCTAAATTTTGAGACTTTTTCTATTTAGAATAATTCGGATTTAGAAGACTTTAATTAGAATACCTTTACTAGACCCGCCTGCTACAATGTAATACTGAAAAAGCATATTGAGTCGTTATACAAAAGCTCAATTAAACTGTTGCTCTGTAGAAAAACCAATTAAATACAGGTGAAGCTCTTCAAGCATATGTACAACGGCATTTCAAAAATAATTTCGAAACGAAGTGTTGTAATTACGTTTCTCAAAATCGATCAATAATTGTAATGTACTTACGTATATTACACTAAAATGGGACATTTTTGTTCTAGATATTCTATGTGGAATCATACCAACAGAAAATTCTCTAGCCTTCTTAAACAATACATATATGTTGCCTCGCAACATATTTTATTGCTTTGTCTGTTAAATAGTTCTGACTGTTATTTGGTTTACTCGGCCGTATTGAATAATTGTCGTCTTATAACATGCTTACAAAAATTGGCTTTCAGTATACAATTCTAAATGACAGCTGTGTTAGGGAACTGATGATCTACACAATAAGTAATTAAAAGACGCAGTTCAGTCGAAGCCATAGTTTCTGTTACTTCTGCCAAAGTTAAATCATTCTTGTTTAATTGTTACAGACCGACACATGATCATATTCTGGAACACTTATCCAAGGACACGAATATTTTATAATATTTACTTTAGTGTTTACGTCATATTTGATTATCATTTAAATTTCTGAATCTAAAACAGATGATGAATCTGGTTAGAACTTCCCAAGATTCAACAAATTATTTTCCGACAAAGTGTTGTGACTTATGTCAGTTCTCATTTTTATAAAGTAAAATATTTCTTTATTACTGATTCCTGCACATCGCCACATTGTGTAAATTATGTTTTAAATACAATATGTGTAATCATTTCCATAGAATTGTAGAATTTTAGAGCAAAAATATGGAGGATTTGAAATATTGTTTTTTTTTGGAAAATCAGTTCTATGTTTAACGTATACACATTTATCGGGATGCTAAGCTAATGACGATTTCAAAAAAATAGATTTGTCGTACTGGTGCCGTCCATTAAATTGTTTTGCAGATGGATTAATTAAATATTTATCATTTTACACCAGTTTAATAGAATTTTTGTATAAGACAATAAGACTGATTGTATTGTTATAAAGATATCTAATCAAAAGGCTGCTGGACAGAAAAAAAACAGTTTAAAATCAAGCTGTAGGAAGTGGAACTTGGAATAAAATAATGGTTGTTATGTTGGCATGAATATAGTAAATTACAATCTCAAAGTTTAATTGCTTTTGTATAACGAGCACAAGACAACCATAGATAGCACGCCAAGCTACTACAGGATAAACTGTACACGCTACGGTTGGCTTTAATACTATTGCCACAATACAGTTGCGAGCATTTTTCTTTTGCAATTGCCTGGCCCAAAATTGCTAGTAAAGCAACGAGAACAATTCAGGAAGTTTTAAAAACTTGAAAAATACTCTAGATTTCTGAAGAACTTTTAGCACAATTTTTTCAAAAGCAAAGTAAACAAACAAATTTTGTTACGCCTATAATTTTTTATGCAATTTGGAAACAAATAAGGTATTATTTTTGTCAAATTCTAACAATACAAATCGTTCGAAGTAAAAAGTTAATTTAAATTCATCAAAGCCATTAGCAAAAAAATACAAAAATGGAAATTAAGAGCGCAATACAACTAATACTTAAATATTTAATTTCATATTTTTGCCTTTTCACCATTGGCTCATGCAACAGTGGTGATTCTGAGTTTTCGATACAAAGCATTACTCAAAGCCAATTAGAAGTTTTGAATCGATTTACCGAATGTTTGACACATATAATTAACCTACAGGATTTCAACATCAATATATCTCTACTTATTCAGCCAGTCGTGTTCCTCAACTACGACTCCGCACCATATCTTTGGAACATTTTTCCAACAAAATTACTAAACAAGGACAAAGATGCTTTTATGAACTGGGTGTTTTATAAGAACTTAACCAAAACACAAGACATGGATGCCAAATTACGAATTGCTAACAAATTCACCCACCAGTGGTTTGACGATCCATTCAGGTTTTCAAGCAAAAAGACATACTGTGATTTAATTGTTTACGTGCATCCACCGAACGAAGATATGTCTCCTCACTTGTACACCGAAGCGGTTTGGAGCAAATATCCTGTACTGAAAGATCCGTTTTGGTGGGCTTTTGACTCATTTTGGTTTAAGTTTGATCAACGTCAATACGAATTAAATTATGTAAATACAGTTCCAAAAATATCTCTCCTAATTTGCAAACAAGATATTAGATCAGTATGTCAGAATGTTCATCATAAGGATCAATGGATTTCAACTGTCTTGTGCAGTGGATTCTTTGTTCGACATTTAGAAATTGTATTAATACTTGAAACGTTCACAAACAGCCATCATTTAAGTTTACTTTGTCCGTATTGTAGTCAATGCAATCCTTTCGAAATGGTGGATATCACAAACAGGATAACAGACTTAGACTCGTTGTTTACAACGCACAAAATACTAACTGTGCATTCAAATCCTAAAATTATTAAAATCTTATTAATGTGGGATATTGAATCAACATACGGAAATATGTTAACTAATGATGAAGCTAAATATAAAAAGAACTTTTTGGAACATATTTCAAAGCTGGATCTTAAGTTAGACATTCTTTATTTACCCCACTCTGTTGACGTTCATCTAATTCAACTTTTTTCACCTGAAAACGTTACCATTAAGTTTCAACTAAAAGCGGACAATTTTTATTTTTGGAAAGATATTAAAATTAAGGGATGCCCTAAGCTAGTATCACAACCTGCAAAGTTTCGTCCATTTGTTTACAGACGGACCAAATCTTTTTTGGGATTCTTTCCGGAAACTGGTTTGGTGTTTCAAAGAAATCAGTTTCGATTCGTCAGTTGTCACAAAGAAACCCATCACTGGATATCCAGGATAAATGAATTAGTTTTTGCATTTGACACTCCAACATGGCTATCGATATTGTTTATTTTTGCACTTCTTACAAAGATGTTAATTTTAGTTAATGAAGCCAACGAAAAACGACCTATGAAACGAAAACCTTTTTCAAATATTTGCTTTTCGTTGGCTGCGTCTTTACTTGAGCAATCTGTGGAATTATTTCAACGTGTTTCCGCAAAAGAGAAAATGGTGCTTTTTTGCTTGCCCTTTTTGCTACTAGTGCTAAGCAATGCATACAAGGGGGAAAATATTACCAATCTTACAATTGAGCCCAACTTGATTCCCTTCGACACGTTTGACAGATTAGTACAGTATGGATTTAAAACACGGTCGCGGCGATTTTATATTCCACATGATCGTTTATCTTACATTAAAGAAAACGCCAAGATCAAAACTGAGTTTGTTCGAGAAAATGGACACGAGGAGTTTCCGATAGTGTCTGAATTATGGTTCGAAATTTGGTATTATCTCAACCATTCAGAAATGATGCCGGATTGGAAAACAAAGTCAGGAAGTAATGGTACTACGGAGACTTTCATCCAAATTCTAAGCATGCACATGCGCAAATGCAACAAAACAGCGATAATTTTACCAAAAAACTTGGCTTTACAGTTTTATACTATTTTAAAGACTTTCAAACAACCGGCCTTTTTCGGTAAGGATGTCATAAGCGAAAATCTGTTTGGATATACGTATTTTGGATATTTTCCACCACATTTACTACTAAGAATTAAATATTCATTAAGTTCTGGCATAGTTGAGTGGTGGCAAAATTATATTTGGTGGATTGTAGTTCTGAAAACGAATGGAAATTATGCTAAAGATTTTACCTTAGATTTCCATCGTAACGAAACAACAACGAATGCGCAACGGTCAGGTGTGTACATTCTGTCCCTCATTCCTGGCTTTGGCTTCATATTATCTTTAGTATTATTTATTTTTCATGACTGTGATGGAATTAGAATTCTGGTAAGGTGCATTTGTAGGTTAGCTAAGAGAATTCGTTGCTCGAAATATAGAGAAAGTGTTTTACTGTTGATTTGCTGTAATAAAGGTAAAATAAAACACAAAACTGGAACAAAAAGATGTCCTATGCCAGAAATGCTAGCCTTAGAAGGTATGGAAATCAGGACGTAACAGTAGCCTGACAAATGCGTAGATACAAAGAAATAGATTAGTAAAAATGTCCATAAAATTAATGCTTAGTACACAAAAAATGATGAATAACGAATCATACTCCTACCTAAATTAAATAGTGAAAAATATAATTCTAAATTATTAATTAGCGCGACGTTTGCTAATTTAAGTTGATATGTCGTTAAAATATTTCTCTAAAAACAAATCTAAATTAAAGAAAGCTTACTAGGTCACCGTCAAAATATTGTTCTAACTACTTTTGTTTACCGGAACGTGTAAAATCGAATCAAATAAATATTTTCAAATCATAAGTGCGATGCTCTTAAAACCCACCATTTCACTGTCATTTAGTCTGGGGTAATTTATATTCGTACAAAAAATACTGAAACTTAATAATCAGAAAAATAAGAAGACGCTCATAAACGTTCTTTCGAATTTCTGATGTAAATGTCAACTCAGAGTTTATATCGCATTGGTTTGATGTCCATGTTATTCGCCTATTGTTTTCGGATAACGTCACAAATTGGTTTGTGACTGATACAAGAGATATTTTTAATAAATTGAAAGAGCTTCGAATAGATTGTTGTCGTAAAACTGTTTCGTCTCCTGGGTAGTTTCGACCATGAATTGACATTTGCTCTGGTCTCTTCCGGGGAATTGGTTTAATATTCCAAAGTAAACAGGTACAATTCGTTGGAAGAAACCTTGGTTTGGATGTATACATGCTTCGAAGTAAATGGCATGCATACATCCAAACTATCACCAAATACCAATTATAGTAACTAATGATTTGCCGTTGATCATCACCCTGCTCTAAAATTACTGCATAAAGCCAAAAGTATGTGTTTTTAAGCATATCCGCGATTTTCAAGGTGCAACCAAGACAGAAAATTGTAACCAGTAAAACCAGCCATTCGAATGGATTCAGTGGGGACAGTAACTGGAAGGCATTCAAATCAAAGTTTTCAAGTTTATCACGTCGTTTGTTAATAAATACAGAGTACCGAAATCCGTGAAATTGAGCACCATGTGGATAGAAATGCCGTACATTGGTTCCTCTCTTATTTGGACTGTTCGAAGCTGGGATGATGTATCTACAGTATATTGATGTACAATTTATC